>BOPP01000225.1:1175947-1196196 GCA_017312745.1 Gryllus bimaculatus | reverse complement strand
GGTTTAAATAGGAAGCGACACGTCGCGGTGCGCTGATCAGCCTCAATCGAGTCGCTTCGCCAGCGAACGCCGCAGCAACGCGATGCTGTACGGCGGGAAGCAGCGCCGGACGCCCGCCTCTCCCCGCCCCGCCCCTCCGCCCCCCAGCCCCACCGCGCCGCGGGCAGGCGCGGCCTTCGCGGTGGGCGCCCCCGCCACGGACGCCCGGGCGCCTCCGCGCTCGCGGGTGCGAGATGCGAATCGAAGACCTCAACGACCAACGTACACAGGGCGTTTACATAGCAGTCATTAATGGACGAGGTGCGGCGACGAACATCTGTCGTTTTGGGCGCACACTGAGCACTCTTGACAGCGGTATTGGTGAGCCACTTGGTTCACTTTTGACAACTAACGTTAACAGCTATCGGAAGTTAACGGCCTTTTCGGCGCTCTTAAGCGGCCCCGAGATTCCTGTATCTCATCTATGCTTCAGACAGCGCCCCAACACCTTACAGTTTCCATGTTTTTAAATTTAAAAATTTAATAGGCAGTCGTGAATGGCATTCACTTGTTATCCGGCAGTTACACATCCCGGCAAATGGGGTGCCGACCATGCCGACACACTCCAATGAAGACTCATTGCGAGATATTGGATGCTCTGCTGTCAATAAATTTACCAGGAATGTAGTTGGACCATTGTTAAACAATTACCAACTTTGTGATGTACTTCATACCGGCTAAATGTTGACACCGTCTTCCTTCTGGAAAGAACCACTTGCGCAAAAGAGGAAGGAGGATGCAGCGATTCCAGTGGCTCGTCATCGAAATCCGCCTAAAAATCAAACCTCCAGCATCGCACCAGCCGCGACTCAGTTTTTTGTCATTTCAGTGTTACGGAAAAGGTTGTTTTTTTTTTCAAAACTGCGGACTGTCAAGAACACTCAGCTCTAAACTACAACAGTATGATTCCAAAATGAATATTCCCGCCAATGCGATCTGGTCCCGACTTGCAGCCTTCTTTGCAGACTCATTAATTTGGGGGCAGTTGATTTACAGCCCCTGGGATATTTTAAAAAAATTATCCCCAAACGGCACAAGTGTAAAAGAGAATCATTGTAATCCTGCGGGTGGGGGAGGAGGGCATTTTTGCGACAGAAAACTCTTTTTTTTGCTATCCTGGAAACTAAAAAGTTGGAATATTGTGTTCTTTGTTCTGTTAATGACTTCCTCTTACACCTGATGCCAGTGAAATTTCACATGTTTGTGTGGCCTTGACTCCAAAAACTATTTGACGGGAGAAAAAGTCCTCCGTGTGTCTGCCACCGCTAGCGCCCTGAACTGTCAGACTATTTCCTCAAAAACTGAAATTCCCCTTTCCATCTTTATCGAACTCAATCAACGGCGACCTTAGACGGTATTTGAATGGTTGACAAACAGTTTCTGAAAAACTGCTACCAAATGTAAATAATATCGTTAGAATCCAGTGAAATACACTTGTAAAATGCCTAGATGCATATTTTCACTGTTTACTACTGAATTTATCAATAAAAATTGGAAATGTTTGAATTTTTTTTTTGGACCTAACTTATATTTTATTGAAGAGAGATATTTTTCTGGAATAAAATTTTAATTATCGACAATTAGTTTTTTTTTAAAATTAAAGAGCAGTCACTATTTTTAAAATACTCCATAACAACTATTACGCCGTCAATGGATGAGAGTTGGGATAGGGGCAGGGCTAACAGCAAAAAGCCAAGCCCGAACTAATAGACAATAAAAGTGTAACATCATTGATTTTGTTTTGAAATTTTTTTTCATTGATTGAAAAGTATCTTGATAATTTTCCCCGTACCCTAAATCACTTTCTGCGTCTGAAAATGCAGTCTTGTCTTGTCATTAGTTACATATGTATATCATATTTACAATCTACGAAAAATTATGTTATTACGGAAAATAAAATGAATAATGAGATTTATTTTTTAATTTGTCAACTAATTTGCACGTACAATTTCTACACGGCAAAACGTGATAAATTTTTTTAACTACAAATGTCAATTAAGAGTTACTAGCTCTCCGGCAAGTTGTATTACTCGCGCAACTTTTCTTGAACGATGACCTGCTTCCCCCTCTCTGCACAATAAAAAGAATGAAGCAAAAGCTCGCAGCGACACTGATGACAACATTCTAATACATCTTCTACTGGCGCGGAAATAGAAACAATTCTCTTTTGAAAGACGAGAACTTCTATTGTATTTTCTCCAAAAATCTA
The DNA here is from genome assembly GCA_017312745.1 of Gryllus bimaculatus. Lineage (NCBI taxonomy): Eukaryota > Metazoa > Arthropoda > Insecta > Orthoptera > Gryllidae > Gryllus > Gryllus bimaculatus. The sequence goes on along the minus strand of BOPP01000225.1, from coordinate 1,193,948 downwards.
AAGAAATGTCGAGCAGGTACAAGATCTATCATCAGGAGATAACCAGCGAACTCTGAGAAAGTTTAGAAACGCAAAAATTATTGAGAAAACGTTGGGAGGCATTGACTGATTTCTAAGAGATGGCACTGCTCCATAAAATCTGGTGGTCCGATTTCATAACTAATACCCCACTCTACCGCATTTCTTCAATCCATCGTTCAAGAAAATTGCGCGAGTAATAAGTTTCACCGCCGAGTTAAGCTTCAAGTACCAGCTTACGTTTCGTTCTCAGCGCGTGACGTCGCATTTAAAATGTTGTCACCCGTATTCTACGCACGAACCACTATCTTCATGAGAATGCATTTGGTTGATGTGGCTGCTTTTCCCTGAAAGCTGCTTGTTTTGAGCAGACAACAGAGTGGGATGAGTAAGAACATCCCTTACGGCACCGAAAACCCTGCAGAATAATTCTTTCCCATTAAAATCATGAGAATGTAATAGGTTATTTGAGGAAATTAGTGCAACCGGTTTTCGTCGAAAATTTCGTTTTGGAGAACACAGAGGCTTTCTGGCCGCTTGATGCGCGTGATTAAAAGGTTCCACGCCTGTCGAGCACCGTACTGCGTGGAGGGCGAGAGGAGGGGAAGGGGGAGAGTGTGGGCGCGGCGCTCGCCACTTGTTGGGGGAGGGGAACCTGTGCTCCACCTTCCCCCCTCGCAGAACACGGGCGCGCGCCTTTCCGGTCCACGCGGTAGTCCTTCCGGGTCTGCAGCAGCGCCTCGAGTGCGTAAAATGTTCCGCTGATGTAGAGGAATGCGACGGAATTGGATATACTGACGAAAAATATATACAAACAGCAACTGGTGTACAATCTCTGCCTTCGAAGTGAAGGCGCTGGTGTGGTGTGTGTGTGTGTGTGTGTGTGTGTGTGGTGTAACAGCCATGAGTGACGGTTGGGGGCGGGGTGGGGGGGGGGCGTGGGTAACGTCGTGCTGGATTAAGGCAAGGGCTGCAAGTAAAATCGCCCTACGAAAGGGAATAGAGACAAACCCCTGGCAATCGCCGCGCGAACGCACGGCTTTTCTCAGCGCGGAAGTAGAAACAGGCCTCTGGAGAACCGAGTCCGCGCCCGACAGAGACGGGCTTCCGGCCACGGCGCCCGGCAGCGATTTCTCTCCAGTGGCAACACCCGCAGGGCACGCTAGTTCCGCGCACGGTGCCACAGGTTAACCAGGTAACACGTCACCGGGTTTATGGAGTGGTGGAAAGCTCGCGGAAAAGTGTGCCCCACGTCACGAGGTGTCGATGGCGTGGGGTCGAGGAAATGTAGTAGTGAAAACGGAGTAAGTCATCGCTGAAAACAACCCATGCTCGGTGGTGGCTGGCGTTCGGTTGCCCGGTTGGAAGGCCGCGTTGCTAGGACCGTGTCATCACACTCGGAGCTTTCCTTGCGAGGAAACGGATTCTCGTCGCCGGTCGCGGCGTCTCCCTGACGACCAGCATGGAATTCATCCACCTTGACACCTCACACACGACGGTTTTGGTGCTTAGATTCAAGACTAGATGGGAAAAAATGTTTCATTACGAACCTTCAGGAAATTTGGCAATTTCACAACAAACCCTTTCGTGCACTTGCACAACGAATTAAGGCAGCAATTCAATAGTATCAAACATGAAATATCATCATATCATCAAAAATTAATTAATAAATTTTCCATTTTTTTTAAAAACAAAGTAAGTTAATAAAAGAAAATTCAACAAAAACATGTGTTAGATAATTTTAATATAATATCGTAATGCCAACTGGACACGGCCTACCAGCCGGGAAAATCTACCTTCCCGAAATTTTTTTAGTTCTGATTATTGTTTTCAGAAATAACAGTCTACTTCATTCTAAATGAGCATTCGTGAACATTCCTTCTGACTTGTTCATACTTCAAAAGAATGTTAATGGCTTTGTAAATATATGTTTTATTTTATTAACAGACTGATGAACATAAAAAGTTTTATTTTTGAGATTAATAACCCGTTGTATTTCTACAGGAGAAGTGACTCAGGCTTCAACTGATGTTATTTGCAGTACCTCTGACATTAACAAATGAACCACGGACAGCGCGCGATTTTGCTTCCCCTTCCTTGTAGTATCATCACATCCTTCCTACAAACATACACTTTTATGTAGTACACTACCGACAAATCCCGGAAGACGCGATCTGGAGCTCAGAGCTTGTCTCGGCTTGGGCGGTGAGCCGCTAGTGGAGATACCTGGTTTAAAGAAACCCCGTTAGCCGACAGTGGGTCGGCGCCGGATCTCGGCCATCTAGAATTAGGAAAATAATCACCACCCCCGCGCGATAAAACATCACTACACTTACAGGACTTAATTGACCTTAGGAAGTTAACTCGCCGATCACTATCAACTAAACCAATGTAATTTTCCATTCCTCCTTCCGCAACTTTCCATTCTTAATACATTTACTGCTAGGTGACCGAGATGTTTAGCGAGACAGTTCTCTCTCGTCTCTCTCTCTCTCGTTTGTCTCTCTCTCTCTCGTTCTCGTTCTCCTCTCTCTCTCGTTCTCTCTCTCTCTCTCTCTCCTCTCCTCTCGAATTCCCGATTGGTATTACGCGTTTGCTTCGAACGCCAAATATTCCGATACTACGTACCTACTGTATGTGAGATTCTCGCTCACTGCTTACGCGGAATGGAGAATGTAATGTGATGATGCTAGGGAAGGGGATAATGTTTTTTTGTTTGTTTGTTTGTTTGTTTTTGTATTATTTTACAGAAAACTGCGATTGCCGGGCTCTTGTTCCTGTATGTAGTGAATTTCTTCCTCTTACACGTTGTGTAAACAGAATCAGTCAGTTTTGTGGGTCCTTTATACGGCGAAGGGCCTGCCCGTCTATGAACAACACTAGCGCCTAAACCGTAAGCAGAATTTTCATCAAAATTGATGTTCCCCCATGTATGTGACTGATGTCGCGGCCCTTAGAATTTGAAACGTTCAAAGTTGGATTTTTCGGTTTATTTACATGAATCTCAACATTTTCAAAATCTTGTCAAAAATGGCTCCAATTTTTTCTTTAATTTTTACCGACTGATAGAGCAAAATCAACATAAAGAAACTGCATAGGTCGCATTTTTAGTGACCTCCTTTAATTTTCGAAAATTGCAAAAGTTCAAACTTTACTTCAAATAAGGTGACGTTCAATTTTTCGAAAAATGAATATTTTTTTTAGTAATTTTACGTCAAACATAGGCAGTTTTTAAACAATAATAAACAGATCAATCATAATCATAATCAATAATAATCAAGAAGGGCTCCACTTTTTCTGTATTTTCTCCCCTTTGTATGTAGCCATGGTCGTGAAGAAAAAGATGCTGGTACCCGTTTAGCAAACTGAATGTATTTTCGCAATTTGCGAGCAAAACATTGACATTGCAAAAGTACGACATTGATGATATGGATATTTTGTTAACTGAGTGTTTATTGTAATTTTTGGAAGTCTTAAAAATTGCAAATTCGTATTTTCCGCGCTCCATTTGGTAGTATTTTGCGAGATATCAGATTACCCAACAACATTGGCAACGCGACACGGTAGCTTGAAATTCCTTCCTTCTCATTGTTGGCAGATGTTACAGTTTTATAAAGTTTTATTGCTGAGTTTGTGTTGATATATTAAGTTCATTAGAATAATTTTTCGGCACTTCTATTCTACGATTTGTGTAGAGATTTACAAGTGACGATTGAGATGTTAATTTGACAGATTCGTGGTATTATAATATTACGTAACCGTTACTAAGTGCGAGAAAGTACGTGCTGTTGTTATACCATTACGTTTTTTTCTTTTTCTTTCGTTAAAGTTCGTTAATTTCATTCGTAGACATAAAAGTGGCATTTCCAAATTGCTGATGAGCAAATATTTACCCAGATCATAATTTGTTGAGTATGTGATCCACCGAGAATCTTAGTACTGAAATTTGGGAAATCTGTGTCAATTTCAAAATCGCTGAAGTACGAATATTCGTCAGTTATTCGTGGCCAAATATTTGGACGTAATTACGTGTTAAAGAAGTGCTGGTGTGTGTGCGTTCCACGCCTTGCTTCATCGAAAGCGAAGTTAAGAACCCGAATCGCCTGGCGGTGCCGCTCTGGAGGCGCGCAGTGCCGTGATTTATGGAGGCGCCTCCTCAGCAGTCGTGCGCTGGCTGATAGCTCTGTTTGCGCTCGGCAGCGCCGCCGCACCGCCCACGCCAGCGCCCTCTGCGCGCTCTTCCTGCTCCACACACCTTGCCCTCGCGCTCCTCCGCCGTCTTGCAAATTGGATGTAATGACGGCATTTCAAATTATCACAACTTCCTCAATTTTTTAAATATCATTTATTTATTTATTTATTTATTTATTTATTTATTGTGAAAAATGACTTATTTGTTGAAGAGTACTGCAAATGAGACTTGTTCCTTCATAAAGAAAACAACGCATTTTAACTTAAAAACCTATTTCAACTGTTGCTTTGTAATTTATTTTACGCAAGTTCCTTACTGTGTTGACAAGCGTGGGTGATTTCAGTTAAGAAAAACATTTATTAAAATGGGTGATTTTTAGAAAGTGGTAATTTTTTTAATGCACTTCTCGTGTTTTAAAATATAATTCGCGTAAAAGTTTGGTACTGTCCAATTTACAACCGGCTACCACTCTCCCCCTCCCCCATAATAGACGTTTAGACATGTGTGTGTGTGTACCACGTACGTTGATAATAGCAAATATCTTCAAAACGGTTGAGGCATTAAGAAAAGGTTTGCGCTGAGTTGTTGCAGATGGTTGGGGAAATAACATACGTCGTTTTCAAATTCGTAGCTTCTGTATTTTAGAGCTATTACAATACTGATTTTTTAAATTTAAGTTTATATTTTTGTACCATTGCAAAGTACTCGAAGAGACGAATACAATGATTTATTGTTAATATTCAGAACGCAACCGTAGTAAATGTGGATTTTATATATTTTTCATTTCACCTCAAGGATAAAAAACGAAGTTTTCGGGGAGCAAAGAGAATAAAATTTGTGTTCCAATGCTACAAAGCAATGCATTTTTTGGCCACTCAATTAGGACAATCAGAAAGCGAAAAAGCCTAAATTTACTCAGACTCACAGGTACCTCTTCGAATGCAAATTTGGTGTTTAGATCATTGAATTATGAGGTGGTCCAGTTCTTGTGTTCCTGTTTCCTTCAATAATTCATATTTTATTTTTTAGTGAAATAGATTTCAAGATAGTACAAGAATTCATTGCAGTTCTTATCCATCTCAAATATCAATGTCATAAAATTAGAAATGGATGATATTTTACCCTTGCTGTTTCACACCGAAATCTCTCAATATATGGCGAGTTTATAACCTTACATTAATTTTTTTTTGTTAAACAAATGTCATTATTGTTGTCACTTGCACAAGTGTCGGCGGGCTCCTGTTCCGGATAACTTAGCATTCGCTTAGCCGAGTGCTCTGTTGACACGTGCGAGCGAGGCCATAACCGGAGAGGTAGACAGATGAAGACAGCGAGCGCATGCAAGGTCAGACGCACTTTCCACCAAAACAAAAAAAATCTAGGGAACTGACAATAACTCGAAGTAATGCATTTTTTATTATTGTATGACATTTGGAGGGGTAAAGCTCTTGTCGATATCTCTACCGCATACCACGCTTGATCCGAACGAGCAAAATCTCGAATGCTTTTTACTGTTATGTAGACTCTCTGATATTCTCTGCGATTTAATCTTACGGTTCTATGTCTTCTTTTAATAAATATTAGAATGTACATGTACATTCACATGCACACGGTCCTCTATCCTGAATAGCAGTTTGTTACGGCCGTTCCACAGTTTACTTCAAGTGCGAATATATATTTATACTTGAAACAATAATGTAAACATTCTGCAAAGTTTGCACTCGTTAAACATTAAAAGAGACATATAAAATTAAATGAAACGGTTTGTCGTGTTAAAAAATCGAAAACCGAAAATGTTGAACCACTACATAAACTTGTAGATAGAGGTGAAGTAGTTAACAGCACGTGTATACAAAAAGACCCACTTCGTTGTAGACTTCTGTGTTAAGTTCTATTTTACGCAAGGTTGTGAAAAAATCATTTTAAAAGAACTAGTAGCTAGTTTTTCCTGCTGGAAATATATTTAATCAATTTATCGTGGCAATTAAAGAAAAATATGAGTTGCAAAAAAGACATTCTTTGAACTGTTTACCTTGAAATCAGAATTGTAAATCATACATGTGAACTCTCAACAGAATTTGCTGCCTGGAAGTGCAAATTATTTGACAAAAACATGTTCATTATCAGTATTTTCAGGGTGACTACCGAAACGTCCTAGACAGATTCGTGCAGGAAACATGCAGAAAGAAAAGAACACATACAGAAACCTCGATTATATAGCAGCTCTATGTAAAATTTTCTGAAAAAGAATCAATGTACTCTTCTTGGATTGAAAATCTTTATTGTGCAGACGGCATTGTCGGGTTAAAAATTTTGTTATTTAGTTCGAGAAAAAAAATTTATTGCTGACTGCTTTATGAAGAAAAAAAAACGAAAATAATGATTAATACAGACACAATCAATGAATGGTTAATTTTTAATATGATTGGCAACGCATAACTATCATGTTTTTCATTTCTTTGATGTTGAACGGTAAGAATGTTTTTTCGCATTCTCTGTTTTCGGCAACTGCAGGGAAACGTTGCTATTCTTGACAGTCGTAACATCTTGCCTCCAGTATTTGTGGGTTGAACACTGTTTCCTGGCTGACGTAATTCCTAGCATAATTGTCGAAATGATTTTATTTTGTGCCGACGTTGTTCAATCCTCATGGTCATAAGATAAACTGGTAAGCTTCACGCAAGTCACGATATGAATCTGACTCATTTGTGTAAATGTTTTCTTCGCGTACGTCCCCCGTTTTCGATTCCCCACATTCTTGTCTTTTGGTGATGGGTTCTAACTTCGAGTCCAGGCAATGGCAGGATTTTCGAGTCTAGCTGGATAGCTGTGTCGAGTTCTGTCGCTGTCTGGTGGCCTAGCAACTGACTACTCTGATCGGTAGTTTCCCGTGGTTTCTCCGATCAATACCAAGAGAATGCCGGAGCAGTTCCCTAACAAACGGGCCACAGACCGCGATCATTCTTTCCCATTTCTTTGATCTATTGTACACCTTACTTACATGCACCTACACTAACATGCTCTGTTCTACCACACAAACCGGTTGAGAGCTTAAAGCTAGTCCCGACAGGGGCGCTGTCCCGGTGGTGGGAGAAACATGATTGGGGAAAGCCCGCTAGCCGACGGTAGGTTGGCGCCGGATCTCGCCATTCCGTGATGATAGATCATCGCCACCTGCTGAGGAAAAACTGGTCCTACACGTATGAGACTAATGACCTTAGCAGTGTGCGCGCCCGGAATCACTGAATGAAGTGGCAGTATCGCCCGCTCGCCCCGTGGTTCGTTGGCCCAGGGGAATGCGAGCAGGGCGCGTCGCGTCGCGTAGCGAGGGGTTGACCAACCGCCTGGCGGGGGCGGCCTTGGCGCAGCAGGTCCACAGGCTGCCCCAGCGCGCCTCGCCGCAACGCCCAACGCCCAACGCGCGCGCCGCTATGTCAAGGCTGCCGCCGCCGCCGCCGCGGATTTGCACGCGGAAGGACTCTAGCACCTGCGTCACCGAGGGGTTTTTTTCACGGGGAGGGACATTTGTGCGCGTGCGGTCGAAATATGTTGCCGGAGTTTACACCACCTTCCGTTGGCACATTGACCGCATAATTGCTTCAAATTTGGCGCCTCGTTTCTAATAGCGCATTTTTTATGTATTTTGAAGGCGTTTCAGAGGAAAGGATCATACGTTTCAAACTTGGCACACTGGAGCTCAAAAAGCCGCGCGAATTTCTTCCCGGTTGACCACTTGATTGACTCACTTCTTTCGAACAAAGTTCCTTGTCGTAGATTGTCAACTGCTTCTTCTTATTTCGGAGCGTAGCCGAAAGATCGCATCGTCACCTGGGAAGCTCCTCGTGAGAATCATGTGTGACATTCTCAAAATTCCGAGAATACTGTGATTTCTATGTTTGCCGCCACGGGCTAGCATTGCCATCAGAGGCGGAGTGCAGAAAGCTTGGTAAAAAGCGTGTTGGTCGCTTTCAAGGTTCGATTCAGGGTGTGCCAGGTACTGGATGCAGTCGTGACATGAAGTAAAAGCGACGAAATTTGTAAAGAAACGTTTGATTTCGTCTGGGCAGAGGTAACTGTGACACTCTCTTCAATACTCGCTAATTCTTTGTGCAAGTAACAATCTTTGTGAATTGTGTGTCCTTTCCTTTCCAGAACACTCTTGTCTGATAAAAAAAACTACTGGTCGAAGAGGCGATGTTTCGTTGCAGGTTCTACTAATTGCTCTCCCAACTTATCCTACGAGTATTTCGCAGCCTCAACACCTCCCAACAACGTAGTCTTGCGTATTGTGAAGGTGGCGTGCCTCAGATTGAGCTTGGCCTTCCAGTCGGCATTTTGAGCATTTACAAATCAGGAGTACGAACGATAGTTTAGAGACCGTTGTTAAATTCATCTTGCACGTATTTATGACTAGATCAAAATGCGTGTCTCACGTGTGATAGCAACGTGCATGAGAGTTGACGAAGCACCATTATGCGACACTGTGCCCCTACCCTGTGTCGTCCTGTACCTAATTTTCCGAGCCTAGAAAATAGTGACGGGAGAACAGGAGGTTCCTGTCTTCAGCCAGTGCGATTTCGCCCTGGCAGCGCGCGCGCCCTGCGCCCGTGGGACGCTCTAAGTAAAAAGTAAACCCAAGAAGTATGCGATGGTAAAGAGCTTTGGCAATTCCATGAAGGTCTTTTGATCAGGAAGTAAGACTTTTTTATTATTTTTTTAATATTCTTTCTTTTATGGATACATTTCGTAATGTTATGTATCGTTTTTTCTAGCTATTAAACTCAAAAGGTAAGCGTCTGGTGCTTCATTGACAGTTGTATCTCAAGATATCGTTTATGTTAATGCGTGTCGAAAGAGGGGTGGGCGAGAATATCCATGTGTTTCTGAGGTGTCGGGAGGGGCAGGAAAGGGAGAATGCTTGACAGGTTCGTGGAGGACGTGGGAAAGGACCCATTGATCTCATGGAAGGAACTCACTGCAGTTACCCAATAGCGGCGGGTGTGTGGAGTTTTTATTTTAGGTACCTGTTTTTAATATCTGCTCGTCGCTCGAGGGATCGTAGATTTCAGCGATACATTCAAATTTAATCTGAGCTGGCTATGGTAAAGAAAATACCCTTCTAGCGAGTACGTTTTTAATATTTACCTAATGATTGTTGCTGTGTCGTTGCTGCCAAGGCCGTGTGACCACAGTTTCGCTTTTTAGTCCTGCGCGGAGTTATCTTTTATTTTTGTAAGAGTGGCTGTTGAGGTTGCGCCTGACATTCCCTGAGGGGTGTGGCCCATCCATGGCGCTCACGCGCGTACAATCCTTGTGGGCAGTACGTGAACGTCAGCTGTGAGACAACCCTCACAATCCCCCTCCCCCTGAAGTATCATTCCGGCCATCTACTCCGCGAATCAATATTTAATTTTCACGCTTTTTTCTATATAATCAAGTGAAGATAATTTCGTAAATATTTTCGATACTCACACAAGATCTTGCAGTTTTCAGGTGAGGTTATCAGTATAAAGCGACAATTTCATTTTTAACGTGGAAAAGTACTCTAGAAGGGTTCCGTCAGTGATGAATATATTTTGTTTCTCTTTACTTTTTACTACATCTGAAGGAACAAACGTTGGGGCGTCGAAAACCGAATATCTTGTGTGTGCACTGAGTGTCTCGTCGGCAAATTACATGCTGTGCGCTTACGTCATCGAGCGGGAGACTTGACATCCACTTTGCGCGACCAATGGATCAGTTGTGAAAAGGAAAGTTTGAGACTAGGGATTCGTAGATAGTTGTATACTAGATCTAGAAAACAGAAAGGTAGATGAGCCACGCCGGCCTGGGTGGCCGAGGTTGCTAAGAGCGTGTACCGACTCAACGCTTTGTTGCGAAGGGTCCCTCCATGGGCATGCTTGTTTGTCCCTTGTCTCATATAGTACATGTTCCGCGGAGGGTCTCGAGGTCTGCGATAGAGATATCTGCGAATGTGTTGGTGACTAGTGTGGTCGAATATGTGTCCCGTCCCATCGGAACCTAATGAGCAATCAGCTGTCGGTTGGATAAAAGTATAGAAGAGAATAAAAGATAAGCCGCAATATTTAAAGTGATAAGGAGAAATCATTTACTGGGTGAGCATTTGAAAACCATAAACAAGTTCTGTTTTCACGGCGTCGTAGAATGAAAGCGAGAGGGTAGGGCGGGCGCTGTCGCGAGGCGCCCTCGGGAGCGCCGCCGAGCCTTGTCTCGCCTCCACCAGTCAGAATCCAGAGCAGGGATTCCCAACCTTTTACGTGCGTCGACAGCTTTTAAAAGAAATATTTGCTTCAGTGACTCCGCCCCCCTCTCCACCATGATGTTTTTTTCTATAGTGGACAGCGTAGAAAATAGTCATGACACAAAAAGTACCCGAAGGTAACTTGATAACAACATTACATAGAAAAATAATATGAACGAAAGGTTTGAAAAAAAAAATTGTTTGGGTATATGTTTTATTATTTTTGTAACATTTTAATATTTATTTTTTAGACTTATAAACATGCATTATTAGATGCTTTGAGCCATTACAAAAGAAAACACTTAACTTCATTGATATTTTTGGTATACAATAGGATCTTGTTTACGAAGATCAGTGGTGGTGCATCGATCCTCTGATCATCTTTGACCCCTCCTGGGAGTCGATACCAACCTCGTTGGGAACCCGTGTTCAAAAGGCACTAAAAAGGCCGATTTCGAAAGATAAAGATCATGTTACACAGAACAATATGCGGCTCAGGCGGGTTTACCTCCCCCACCCGACCAAAGCCGTGATGCGTGTAAAAAAATACAGGTTTGACTAATTTTCTAAACTAAACAAGGTCGTATCACTTATTTACATTATAAATATTAATTGTAAGTTTATTAATACAATTTAAATACAGCACGAATTAAAAATTGTTTTTAAGTAAAAATCAATTCATCTACCACTATACTTGTTCACACACACACACACACACATGCACGAGATAAATCGTAGGTGCGCCTCTGCCCTATTACTATAATTAACTCACAATTGATATGTGAAAACGAATTTTAAAATCTTCAATAATTTGAAATAATTAAAAACGAAATAGCTGACCACGCAGCGAATTTGGCACGAAGAAACCATAGACATCCATTCAATTACTATTTGTGATGAGAACCAACCGTGTTCGTGACTCCGAATCTACTGACGTGAAGATTAAAACGTATTTCAGTATGAAAATTATTCCCATTCAAAATGACAAGAGCAGCTGATGAAGTTGTAGAATGTTGTCAGTGAAAGCGAGCGTTCGAGAAGAGCTTTGCAGCGAATAAATGGCGATCTGATGAGTTGCTGTAATAACTTTTTATGGATGTATTCAAAATGTTCCTTCTCCTACATCGAAGCCTTTAAAACGTAGGCAAAACGCCAGATGTGTTACGAGTGTTTTCTCGTTTCGAAATACTGGTTTTTCTACTCCTTCTCAAATTCTTTTGCCTTTTTTTCTTGTTAGTGTTTTCCTTTCCGCGGTATAAATCTCCAGTGTGACGTGCGGGAGGCTCGTAGGCCTTACTGACCATCTTCCTTTTTCTTAGTCACCGGAGCAGTCACGAGACGCAGATCGGTTTTGCAGAGTGCCACCTTTCCGATCGCACGTCTCCCATTCTATTCGACCGACCCGCAACGCGTACTATTAATGAATTAATTGAATTAATGCCTTATTTTACGTGGCGAGACTCGGGCCATCAGGCCCGCTCTTCCGTCTGACCACGCAAATTTCGCTACGCTCCTTCCACCAACTAGCAGAGGAAGGGAGGTATTTCTTGGACCAGAAACAGGCGTTTTTTTTAAATTTAGCTCAGAGGCGTCATTTAGATTTGAGGATATTTTACATGCAAGTAAATCTACTAACATGGGACAGCCGGCTTTACTTTCCCTCCTTCTCCCTCCGAAGGAAGACGAACGAAGGATTTTTTCGCCCTTCGATCGTGTTTGAACCCGCCAACTTGGGTATACCAGCCCGATACGCTAACCTTTACACCGTCGCCGCGCGCTTAAACCAAGGGCCCCAGTCAATATATAACCGCACGGAGTCGGTCAATAGCAGAATGGCCCCGCTAGCACTCACCTAGGGTTGCCACCTCCCCGGTTTTGAACCGGAGACTCCGGTTTTTGAGCTTCATCTCCGGTCTCCAATTTTGAAAAATTATCTCCGTTTTTTTTTTCAATTTCAATACATTTTCAATTTTTTTACAAAATAAATAGATTTTTCAACGTAAAATTTAAAGCTTTTTCTATTTCATCAGAAATCTGTCATTTCCTTCTTGATTAGAAAGATAAAGAGCAGAACATGAAAATTGGTCTTGCGATTCTCGTGTTCTCGCCATCCGCTGTCTCTTTCTTTCTACGCATATCGGACAGAGACAGCATCTAGCGATTATGCGAGAATCGCATCGCGCAACAGTTTCAAGAATAATCCCCCGGGAATGCTATTCGATATCTTCATTTTGAACAAGATCGAATTTTCAGTAATTACCCCCCCCCCCCTGGTCGCAGCGGTCACCGTTTTTCTGGAATTGGGAAGGTGGCAACCCTACACTCACCGCATTACAATTTGGCTGCCCCATTTAACGCTGCGTCTTGCGCGAGCTGCGTTCGGCGCGTCGCGGCGCGTCTTTCGAAGGCCGCCCGTCAGCTCGGGCGCCTCGCCGCGGCAGCGGAGCGGACAGAGACGTGCGGAGCATTCGCAGCGGCGGCGCACAGTCGCCGCTAATTGCTGGCGCACGCCCCGCCGCCACGCTGCTCCCTTTGCATGGCCATAATGGAGGCGACAAGTCCCTCTTGTGCGCGTGTCGCCGCGCAAGGTCTTCTTCGCTGCCGCTGCGCCGGCGCCGGCGCGCACGCCTGCGAGCCCCGTCGCTCGTCGAGCCCCGTTCCGGCGCACGTGCTCTACCGCAGTGGTTGCCAAGCTCGGAGCCAACATACCGCTTTCAATTATACTGTGAGCTATCCAGAAACCAAGACAATCTTTCTTTTTTTCCAAATATTAACATTTTTTTATTGTCTACAAACACATACTTCTATTAATATGAAAAAAAGATTTTAATAAAGCTATATACAAGAAAAATAAATTTAAATGGAATTGCACCGTATAAAAAAAATGAAATATATCTTGTAACAAATTGTAAGCAAGAACAGATTGTTCATAATACTCGTTAATGAGGATGGCCCTCTTTGTTGTCCTTATCTAGTTTTTTTTTATGTTGGTAGAGTAGGTGGTGACTGACATTCGAATACAGTTGCCCAAATGTTCGTTTAGTGAGCCTATTTCTGAACTGTGCTCTGTAGAACAAGTCTAGGTTAGCCAACTTCATGCGTAATCGAGATCTACCGGAAATTGCCGCGCGAGCTACTAGTATCTTGCCGTCGACGGTACGGTGATCTCTGCTCTAAATAGTGTATGTTGCTCTCTTTCAAACACAGAGCTGCAGGGCCGGAGAATTTGGCTTCAAAAGGTTAATTAGAGACTGAGGGGGCGGAAATATAATTTGAGAACGATGGGTTTCACATACCAGGAAGTAAAGAGTCCATATATTTCTCAACTTTTGTATTTCAGTATGAACTCCCCGATGCGCAGAGAAAGAAAATCAGAAAAACAAACACTTGTCAATCCGTCTGTACGGGCTGAGTGGGGGCATGCTGCCGTCGTGGAACATTTTGAAACTCGCAAACAAGCTCTGTTCTCGTTGAAGGACAGCAGACGGCGACAGGCGCAGCGAAGAGCTCGACGTGACGCGGAGGACTAAGGTTCTCGCGCTCGCCGAGCGCGGCGCAGTGGAATAACGAAGAGGGGTTTGGAGCGCGAGGCCACTTCGCCCACCCCCCGTTCACTCGCGCTCACTGTGCATGCTACTAGCAGCTCGCGTGTCGATTTTCGGTAGACCTCCATTACGCATAAAGTTGGCTAACCTCGACTTGTTTTACAGATCACTCTTCTTCTTTGGTCCTATCTTCCATATACGAAAGTTAGGTGACCCATAACACGTTTCTTGGGATAAATTATTCAGGGTGGTTTCCCGTTGCCTTCCCTGCTCCAGATCACAGAAGTTCAGAAATAGGCTCACTAAACGAACATTTGGGCAGCTGTATTCGAATGTCTGTCATCACCTACTCTACCGAGATAAAAAAAAACACCTTGAGAAAGACAAAAAAGAGTGCCATCCTCATTAACATGTGACTTCACCTCATGGGCGTCAGGAACTATAGGCCTTGATACAGAAAAATCGATAGATTGCAAAACGTCTGTTTGTCCTTCTAACCGTGTGTAGCAGAAGGAGGGGGGGCAGCAGGGATGGGGCAACGTGCTCCAGGCCCTGACTTAATTGGGGACCCGAATTTCTCTTCACTCCACAAAAAAAGTGTTCATCTGTAATGCAAATGTCACGCTATAAGTTATTTCTGAGCGTGGAGAAATAAATTCTCTTAATGATATGAGGAAAGAAGGAAGTAAGGGCCCCCCGTGGATAAATTGCGTCAGACCCCTGGGCTGTCGGGGCGCTCCTGCTTAGCGCACTTTTTAATCGAAAAGGCTTGGGTATTGACACGAACCATAATTCTGAAGTCATCTCTTCCTCTTCAACTAAGAAGTACATCTCCAACGATCAACAACCTATAGGTTAATTGGCATTGGGCGTGCAAATGTTTTGTAATGCAAACTATTTTAGTAAACACAACATTGTTTATTTGAATTCGATTGTCTATAAACTGTTGTGCATACTATCGTAATGAAAGTACTTTTCTTTATTAGACAAAAATGCACCCATATTTGTGAAAATTGCGAAAATGTCCTAGTGGCTTCATGTAAAATACTCCCCAAAAATTAAAATTTGTTTCAAAATCGAGGGCCACAACGTCAACTAGTTTTGATAGACGAGTATAAGTACTCGGCCAATCGATATGGACCGTTCTTAAAAAGCACGTAATCTTTTGAAACCCTTGCATTAAAATGAAGTTTTGAAACTCAACTACTCAGAAGAGGAAGCCTCTTCGAGGAAATACACGAGATAAATATTTACGAGAAAGTAGGTGTCAAATTGTTATCATTGTATCATATTATTTGTATTACGAAATTGTTATTTTTATATAATTTCTGTGCAATTTGCATGTCATGATTTGGATGCCGTAAGAGAGTGGATGAACCAAACAATTTGCTTAAAAGGGGGTCGGCAAACGGCTTGGAATCCCTGCACCGTTGCCACCACATACGGTTAGAAGGACAGAGACATTTTGCTGCCTATCGATTTTTTTTGTATCAAGGACCTTAAGTCCTCATTACACAACATGTTAGAGGGAGTAATGCACTACATATAGGAATAATATTTATCCACTTTTTCGTTACCAAGGCCCAGCAATTGGAGTTTTTCGATAAATCTTTGATTTCTGCCGCCACCGCTGCCTTTCTATACTTTCTCTTTACTACGTAAGTATGCAGTAAGACAGGAAATTAATTAAAAAAAAAACACGTACACTCTTCGGAATGTGGCGCAGCCGTTTATCATTGCGCTTGTGATCGGAATAAGAGCAGTACGTCTGGATGCGGCAGTTGGAGCCGTCCACTTGCTCCACCGCCCGGGCATCTGCTGGGAGCATTTCCCATAGAGGCTGCTCCGCGCCGCGCCGCGCGCCCGGGGTTAAACGATTGATACCGCTAATGTACTGGGCCACGCACTTGACGTCACATGGCAGCCTTCATCACTGGAGGACGCGAAGCTGCTTCTCGGACTTGGGCTTCGCCATGCAGCCTCAAGCTTCTCCCCCTCGCCGCCAGAGCCGCGTTGCGAGCGCCGCTGGGATAATTCCAGGGCAGGGGTGGCTCGTCGCTTGTCGTGGGGGGTAAGCAAATCACTGAGAGGCCCCTGAGTGAGTTCAGCAGTAAATCCTGACTGCACGTGGCCTTTGACCTTCCTGACAGTGGAAAGTGCTTGATGTATGAGCACGATCTACGGTGCCCGGATTGGCTTACAACAAATGTACACGTTTCAGAAAAATACAATGTACGTGTTCTTATGCATTCCGTGTGTTCATTTTTTTCGAAACATTCTCTTATCTACTTTATCAGTTAGAGTTACAATTATAAATAAAGGACACGTGTACTTTCCCGTTGGGAAATGAAATTCTCACTCCTTTCCTAGCTCGCAGAAAGCAGTTACCCCCAACAACAAATTCATTTCCATTAAATTAAAGTTACAGTCAGACTGATTTCCTGAAGTAAAAGAAATATCTATAATGTTTGTATGTAAACATAAATGTATATGAATATGCAATGCATCTACGCATCAAACTACTCCCAACCTAGGGCACTGGGAGGGTTTTTGTTTTGTCAGAAGGAGATGCGTGACGTGTTCAGAAAGAGAAGGGTCAGAGCGAGACCTCGGGAGAAACAAGGAAGTGCAAAATCGATTTAAATGGAAAGTTAAACTGCAATCGTAGCCAGCTATGTGGGAAACGTCTATTTGTGAGACGAAATATGAAGTCTCGACACACGAAAATAACTGACATTAGAAGTAAATAAGAATATGTAAAACCTGTTTAACTGAGACTGCTTTTCCATCTACGGTTTTTCTCGTTGTTTGGTAAGAGAGGACTCGATATTCAGGGTTCCTCAGAAATACAGTATTTTTCGAAAGTTTTGGAGATTTCCACACATTCTTCGATACTTATTGTCGAACATTGACCGAAGGTTCCGTTGAAGTTAGTTGGCAGCTGCTCAGGGAGGGCGTCCAATCCCGTGTGCGCACGTCGCAAATGTTGAGGCGCAGGTAGTCGTTGCCAGCGGGTGAAAATTAAAGGTACAGTGTCAATGTGGTACACCAAAGACACGTGAAGAACTTTGCGAATCATTAAATGTGCCAAAACCCGTCTTCTTTATATTATTTGTTTTACGTGGGGTTTACATGGAGTAAACTTTAATACTTAGCACGGTGTATATAAATAAAATTTGTTAAAGTATTGCATTGTGTTTAATGTCCATATTCGTAACTGAGACGAATGTGTTTTGAATCTCCGTAAGTGAATTCCTCCATTCTCATGCTCAAGAAAGACGATCAGTGTTTGAACTTGAGTAGGTGGGTATGTGTGTCACTGTATCAGAACTTGAGTTGGTGGGTATTTATTTTCTTAAGTGAGAATAAAACTTAACCCTTGAATCCCCACTTAGCTTTTCTATTTATTGTGAAAAATAATAAAAGTCTGCGTGATGTAGGGGTGAAGCGTAATCATCTTTTTTTTTTTTTTGTATTCCACAATGCTACTTCAGTTTTGACAGTAATTATACGTAATGCAGTCTCAATTTTCACAAGCGCAGCTAACACGAAGTTCAGATACAATTCTAGGATATATTTTAAAATCGTTCATTGATATTGTGTACAAATTAATTTCAAACATTTATCTCAGAGTACCAGCGAAAGTTTGTAAGTAATTTAAGTTAGGTCAAAAATATTGTTAAAAAACGAATTGTAGCTTCCTGACATCTCATTCTTGGGGAGGGCTGAAAGCTCCATGTGTACTGACTAAATAGCATTTCAGATATTGCCAAATCCTTTATAAAATATGAACGTTTAAATTGAATTTATTGTTCTTAAACGAGCATGCCATCTGCTGCATATATCATTACCAGATGGATGTCCTGATGGGAGGTCATTGTTGGCGCAGCGGGGGGGAGGGGGCGTGGGCACGAGTCGCGCGGTTTATTTTCGCCCGCGAGCGCCATTCGACATTCGGCCTTTGCACCTCCCTCCGCCCCGCCC
>BOPP01000225.1:1132015-1167617 GCA_017312745.1 Gryllus bimaculatus | reverse complement strand
GGCGCAGGTGCGGGACACCTGCGGCGGTGGCGCCGGCGGCGGCGCGTGCGCGTGAGCGTGCGCGTGCGCGTGGTGACTCAGGGCCTCCGTGGCGCGTGCATCCTACATTTGCCATCCGGGCCCGTGTTCGTTCGCTCTGTCTGTTGGCCTGCCTGTCCGACCGCGTGGCGGGCGATCGCGCTATCGAAACGACCGAAACTAAAGGAAGAAATAAGGAATTTGTGCACCTGCGAACGTTTAAGAACCGTCGATCGTCTGCGCATGCGTAGTTCACGTTTCGCACCACTTTAGTGCATCTGCGCATACGCGGAAGATGGATAGTGCTGTACGCTATGGCGTGCACAAACTCCTTTGTAACAATGTAATGTTACATTGAAATAGCGTTAAAGATTGTGTTTCGTGAAATTAAAACCAGTAGTTTTTAAGTATACATATACAATATAAAATGCCTCAATCAGGGTGGTGTATCTGTAAAAGGTTATCGTGTTTCTATCCGATTTTTCTTACAGCTCCTCCGTTCTGGCCAATCATAAGCTGTGACTCATCTTCGGAGGCAGTATATAACGATCGTTGTATCGATGTGCAGTTAACCGCGTACTGTATACTATAATACAACCTCTTGATTTTAACTCAGCTTTCAGTTATTTTTAATATTTGGCGCATTTTGGAACTCTGTTGGACATAATTGCATTCGTGGAATAATTCCTATGAATAGGAATATATATATATATATATATATATATATATATATATATATATATATATATATATATATATATATATATATATATATATATGAATAGGAATTCGTGAAATTCCTATTCAATACCATTCATGCTTTGGAAATTATCTGATAAATACCCTCTTCGCTTCAGGAGTCGGGGATTTATCGACAATTTCCAAAGCACCCGTGGTCTTTGTGTCAAGCACAAAATGTGTCATGCATTCATGCAAGAAATCTGCAAGAAATTTGATAGACTTATCGTTGAATTATTCCTTTATTATTACATCATTTACAAGATTTTGTGTCGTAATGTGTAGCAATCGTACGTTTTCAAGTATGTTTCATTATTATTTTGAGAATTCGTGTTTCTTACCTTTTTCAAACATAACTTTGTGTTGAATGTTCTGTTGAGTGTAACAAATCTAAAGTTTTACTATTATAACTTACGCAAACATTCTTGAACCCAATTATTAACAAATGTTTCTTCTCTGTTTCAGGTGAGTAACGAAATTCCAAAACTTGATCCAGCTGAACAGTGAACATGCGGTGAGTCAACTTTTTGTTATGTGGACGATGAAATGTTTCTGCAGCTGACAGCGTTTTATGCATCTGTATCTGTATCCGTCCGTCAGGCAACTAAAACATATTTTAAGTGACTTACGGTACCTACAGGGGTGAACAATTCCTCATTTCATTCTTCTTAATAAGTCAAATGGATTGGTATTGTTTTTAGGCATCTCCCTTTTACATTTTGCAAATCTGGGGAAAGTATTTATTTGGTGTTTCGAGGCACCTAAATTGGTGAAACACTTTGAATTACTGTCGTTCCGGCATAATGTGAATCCTTAGGTCATTTATGAGATTGAGAGTATTGAAAACCGAATTATGAGAGGAAACATTTTTTTTTTTGCAAAAAATGTACTTCTGTCTTTAAGCTACATGCGTTGAGAAACAACACGACTTCGATAATTTTGAAAATTTGTTATTAGGCCATGATAATGGCTAGTCATCTACACCGAACATTGCAATAAAATCTGTGTCAGTTCTAATTTAAGTTCTTTAGTTGTTTTTTTAATAATGAGATGTACTTTATTGAGCTTCCTACTATCATTGCTGGATAATTGTCTATGTTTGTCGTACTGTATGTGTTACTTGGAAAAATTGAACCAGTATTTGAAGTTTGAGATATTATTTTAAATTGAATGTCACTTTAGTCTATAATACGAGAGTACTGAATTTTCCATGTTCGTCAGATTAAGAACAAGCATAGTATTCAGTATATACTATTTTTGAAATTGATGTTGGAGTCTGCGATAGTTGTTTTAACGTTTACCAATTTTGTCGTCCTGGATGTCCTGGGGAATAGTCATTCCTTTAGTTGCGGGAGTTTCTAACTACACTCTTTCATATTTTCTTTGCGTGCTCGTTTCGCTGTTTAGCAGAAAGTCGTTAAGTTCTTAGCCTCGATTAGAGAATGTCGATGTTCTGGCAACAAAAGAAATCTGCAGCATTACATTTATGGTGGAGAAACACAACAGAGTGTGGTTTCCCCTCCGTGGCGCGGGATATCGCTCTTCGTTCTCCAATTATTGAGATTTACTGTGTGAACAACTACAGGGCCCCGAGCTCTGGTTTCACTTCAAATTTCCCGAATGTTGAAGAAAATCCGCGACCATGTTTAGTGGTGTCTGTGGTTATTTGCCGTTATCGTGTAACTGGTTATATGAGCTTAGTAAGTGCAACGCAATCATTGTAATCACGCTAGGAACCGTTTAGTACTAATATAATGTATGGGTTTCCCATTGGTAAGAATTCACTGTTGACAAATGTCTGACTACTGACAAGTATCAATAGCAACCATACAGTAGTATAATTGGGGCATCACCATTAATACTTTATTAATAATTCCAGTTCGACAATATTCTCTAACATTCGAATATTCTGAACATGTCCATTAGCTTTTGGCGTTTCAACTTCAACTCAATCGACCGTACCGCATTGGGCATCGGTTCAGCGGCACGTAATTGCATTGGACGGTTCTCATTATTGTCTGGAAGACTTTCTATATCATTGAATCATCTTCCACAACGCTAACCGTTCCGTAATTTTGTTCTGGATGTTCTTCACTGTCCTCGATCTATTTCTCTTAGCGATCGCACTTTCAGACGGCTAACTCAATGCCTCCTGGCTAAAAGCTAAGGCCACTGAGGCTCACAACACAGGGCTTTCCAACCTCATATTACAAGGAAGTGACTACTCCCTAAGTTAACAAGCTAAGGCTCATTTGAACAGCTTTAGTTGTGAAATGTTCAGCCAATCGTATGAAGGCATTTGGGAAATTTAAAATGACCTTATTGTACTTCAGTTGACGTGATTTCAAAATTTTATTGTAACATTCATAAAAACTAATTAGTAGTATTTGGTTAGGCATCGAACAAGTCTAGATGTTGGTTAGTTGTTAGTGATGCCGCGACAACTATTGAGGTCAATAGTCCTGTTAGTGTATTACATGTTTTTTTCCTCGGGATGTGGCGGTGATCTTCTCCCGCTGGATGGCTAGATCCGGCACCGACCTACGGGATTTTCCCATCCAGATATCTCCCACCAGCGGGGCACCGCCCCAACCGGCACGAGCTCTAAGCTCCCGACCGGTCTCCCGGCATGTGTGGAAGTGTAGTGCATGGTAATGTAAGTGGGTTTTGGGTAGGCCAAGGAACAAGAAGGAAAGATCGTGCGCGGTCCGTGGCCTGTGTGTTAGGGTACTCCTTCGGCGTTCGGCTGGTGTTGATCGTTGGAAACCTCGGAAAACAACTGATCGGAGAAGGCGGTCGCCAGAATTCTCCTCCAGACAGCGACTGAATTCGACCTACCTGTTAAGCTAGTGCAGGAGCCACCGTCGGGTGGAAAACCTTAGGACCTCCCGGTCGGAGGCCCTGCTGTGACTTCAGTCACTGTCTAACTGTCAACGATTGTACTGACAAAATAAGTGCATGGGCATAATCTGCATAATTGTTGGCAGAGATGTCCAAAAGCAACTGTTAAAGCGGGCCCTTCTTGTAGTAATCTTCCTATAATAAAGAAGGAGGAGCTTAAATTTCGTTTTGTCAGGAGGCTAATTGAGCCGACAATGCCTTCGTCACTTCTTCACAACGCACCCTTACACTCACTACACTCTCTCGGGAGCTTGCAGCATGCCCTGAGACACCTCTCCCGGTGCGAGTGTGGAGATGGAAGGGTTGGGTTTTAGGGCGCAGGGACGGGTTGCCGGGATCTCGGGAGCTTCCAGCATTCCCTGAGCCTCCTCCCCCGGTGCGAGTGTGGAGATGGAAGGGTTAGGTTTTAGATCGCAGGGACGGGTTGCCGGGATCTCGGGAGCTTCCAGCATGCCCTGAATCACCTCTCCCGGAGCGAGTGTGGAGATGCAAGGGTTGTGGTGCAGGGACGAATCGCAGCGGGAGCGAGGCGGAGGGAAGCGTCGCGCTTTCGCCGCCGCGGAGCGCCAGCGCCAGCGCCGGCGGACGCATTCCGCCGCGGCGCCGCGGTGACGCAACACGCGGACGTAACACTGCCTCCGCCGCCTGCCTCCGCCCCCCGCCGCGCCGGCCGCGCCGCCCCGCGCGGAGAAAGCGGTCGCGGCGTCGAGCCCCGGCGGCGCACACGCGTGGGGGCCACTCGGCCACGACCGCCTTTCTCCGCCTTCCTCCTCCTCCG
Organism: Gryllus bimaculatus; assembly: GCA_017312745.1. NCBI lineage: Eukaryota > Metazoa > Arthropoda > Insecta > Orthoptera > Gryllidae > Gryllus > Gryllus bimaculatus. Next base: position 1,163,182 of record BOPP01000225.1, on the reverse strand, counting down.
CCGCGCCGCCGCCGCCGCCGCTCGCCCCCCGCATTCCACAGCCGACGTCGCCGTTCCTTTATTCCCTCACTGAGCACGGCACTGTGACCAACCCACCTCCAAGAGGGTCTGGCTCCGAAGGGAAGAATAACGCATTATAACAGATTTTCTGCGAGTTTTCAACACCGTCTCTCTCTCGTGTAAGCATTTAACCAAATCCGTATTTAGTACTATTTCCCCTTCCTACCCATGGACCACGCTACTGGAACCGCTTTCTCGTCTTCTTTCCGTCCCCTGCCGTCGTGGGTCCCCCCGCCGTTGCCCTCTGTCCCAGCAGCGCAGAACTCCCTGTGGGTCCCACAGCGAGCTTTTATGTTGGAGAGGTAGTTGCGCCCGAGTCCAAAGTGCGCGCGCCGCCCGCCGCTCACGCGTGTCGCTGGCGCGCGTTTCCGCGTTGCAGTTGGCCCCCGCCGCGGAGCCCTCGACCGGCGGCGCCTCATGACGAGAGAGCGGGCAGCGCGCGCCCACTTCCGATTCCTTTCCAGGAGCCGCGCTCTGCGACCGCCCGCGCTTTCTATCCCCGGCGGACCGCGCGGTTCTGCTTTGGCCACCCGTCACGTGGACTGCAGCGTTGGCATTATCCCTAGTGGGGGGGAGTACTCTTGGAGATTACAATGGCAAAATACCTTCAAAATGATTTCGGCGATCCGGTGGGCAGTAGTGCCGTACCGATTTCGGACCGAAGGATCGCGGGTGAGAGTCCCGCCTCGGGCATGGTTGTATTGTGTTCGTTCTTTCCCCCCTATCATCATCATATCGTGTCACCCTCGCAGTTACGATACCGTTACAAGCAGTTCTGGTCGCTAATGACCTAGAAGTTGATGCGACTTTAAAGAACAAAAAGAGAATCAGTTTCAAAATTATTAAATTGAATTATTTATTAATCAACATTCTCGTTTATAAGAATCGCTTTTGCTGATGAGATAGGGAAAGAAATTCAGGAAAATGAAAGGAATAAAATCTGCTTGAGAAAAATTTTAATGACTATTCCATTCGTGAAATTAAAACCAGTAGTGTTTTGTACAAACCAACACATAGAAAATGTCCTAATTAGGGCGGTGTATTTCAAAAACTTCTTCGCTTTTTATATCCTATCTTGCTAACCGTTTCTCCCTACTAGCCAATCAAAACTGTGACTCGTTTATCGTGGGATGCGGTATACATTGATCGCTATGTCGATGTCCAATACACAGAATATATGCTCTAACATAACCTCATTGATTATAACATAGCTTTCGGTTATTTTCAATATTTGACACATTTTGGAACTCTGTTGGACATAATTTGATTCGTGGAATAGTCCTGTCAAATACCACTCGGCTTTGGAAATTCTCAGATAAATCCCCTCCTCGTTTCGCGATCCGGAATTTATCGACAATTTCCTATGCGCTCGTGGTATTACCCATGATAAACATCAGTGGATAACTTTGAATTGTATTTCTGTCTTTACGGATCAAACCTACACGGATGAGGTTATGTGAGACTACCGTTTCATTCTATTCTGATACGAGAGGAGAGCTGAATGGCCCACATGGCAAGTGACGTAGCGTAACAGCCAGGCGAGTGGATTTGGATAATCGCAGTGAAAAAGGAAGATGCCACTGTTGCAATGCGTTTGTTTGTTTATTTTTAATTTTTTGTATGCACATTACTCTTGATATTTTCAAAAGTTGTGAAAATCCTCTGGTATTTATATTTAAGAGACGTTAATCGCTCCTGCTGATGATATCATAACTGACATAATATGAACGCGTATTATAACCAATTGGATTTTTGTTGTAGTTTTGAAAACGACAGCCGGACGATCAGAAGGAAATGTGTGATAGCTAGTAATGAACTTCTCCACTAATTCCGCTATTGGTAGCTCGTGGCAATCTCTCGAAGATAATCACAGTTTTGTCCTTTGAAATTATCGATAATAACACCTCGAAACAATTTTTAACTTTTTGACAGTCCTTGGGTTTTCCTTTTTCCACATGTTCAGAAACCCCAGGTAAAGTCGCTATTATTCTGTAAAAAGTTTGCTTCTGTGGCTGTATTGATATTGATATGGGGAATTGGCATATTGTCACAGGTACATGTTAATGCTATAAATTTGCATGCTGTGTTGCACATTTCCTCTCCCGTGGTTTTGTCTTCACCGTTATAAGATGGCTTTGGAACGCAGTACAATGAGAAAATAATGGGAGGTATACAATATATAGGGACTGATTCAGGAAAGCGAAGTGTAGTCCAACAGAAAATCTAGAAAAAAAAACACATTTCTGTGTATTATTTTTTTCTTCTGAAGTAAAAATAAATATGACTTTTGATCTAGTTTGTCCATATATCACAATAAACATGGTTTGCTTATGTCTGTATTCGGGTTACCCAAAGCCTAAAATTCATTCTCCTGAGCAGATAAGTTAACTTTAAAAGGTATAATTGACATTTTCACAACGTGTGGAACAGAAGACAAAAGGAAATAACACTTACTGGTCAAGGACAAAAAGTGTCGTGCATAGTGTAATGTGCAATTGATGGACAGTTTGAAGGTACTGCCTCAACCTCACTGCTCCCTATCACATATAATAACCAATACATGAAAAAGGTATATATAAAATAATATATAAATTTAGACGAAAAAGTAAACTGTGAAATGAATAAAACTAAACACCTACCCCAGCTACGAGGTCCAAACAAGTCTTGAATTTTTATACTAGCCGGCGCCATCTTGTGCACTGGGCGGCTGTGGAGACTAGCTCTGAACAGATGAGTGGGGGTAGAAGCACGTGGGGGGAGGTTAATGATATTTAATAAAAGGATAAGTTTTGCATTTGTCTGATCACTGACACAGAGTATTCCAAATTTTGATTTCGAAGTTTTCTAATATATTTAATTTTTGACTCTTTTTTACATGTAAAATTTGGAAATCCTTGTTGGGATCGAGAGTCAGATGGTTTGCAACAGGATGGGAAACGAAAGTGGAGTTATGGTGGTGCAAGCTCTTACATGGGGAATTGCTTCTCAGTCTGGCATATGTACACTTTTTATGTAATTAGGAAATATAATGTTTATTATTGGAAAATATGTTTTTTATTCTGTATGTATAAATCTGTATATCATTCTGATGAGGTAAACTCCTCGAAAAATGCATGCGTGTCTGTATTTAATGTAAATTCTTTTTCTAAATTGTGGACCATTAGTTATTCATATGAGTCAACTGAGTCATTTAAGTCTGTTCACAACCTTATAAAATCAACGTGTCTTTTTCATTTGATGATATTTTCACTTTCTTTATGTGGTCTACATCTGACTTCCATTGTTGACTACTTTTCTACGGCCCACTAATACGTTATCTGCTGCTCACAGTTAGGGAACCGCCGAGTTAGAGAAAGTACGAGTAATTTACTCCACTTTTTATCAACTTTTATCATCCACTTTTTCGTATCAGGGACACTCAACACGACTTTTTCTGCCGTGTTTCGCCTGCTGCATTGCATAACATTCTCAACACTATGGGTGTGATGCATAAAAACGTAAGTAATGGTGCTGTGCAGAGCCATTTCCGAATCTCGTCGTCGACTGAACGACTGCGAGGGCATCTCGCTCCTCTGGGGTGTGCTGGCGCTCCCAACCATCGCATGCATCTGCACCTTGACACATTTGCGCGTGGAATTCCTTGGCCTCACCTCGGGGCTTGTGCCATTGTCCTGGATGTGGGATCCAGTTCCGCAATTAAACACACTCTTTGCACCCGGTAATGCTCGAGGGACTCGGAATGCCCCTTCAAACCTCAAGCCCAACCGAAAACATTCATGTGTTGCGTGGGATTCGAGCCCACAGCGTGAGTGTTTTGGTGCTTTGGCTCGCCTCCCCAGCCCGCGAACTCAGGATGCCGAATCACTTGACTGTACTGACTGGAAATATGTGTTGGCTTCGTCACATGATAATTTGATAGAAGTAATATAATTAAAACTGGCTTTTTTATACTTAGGCACTTAGGCGGTCTTTAATCTGCTTTGTAACAATGGATCTACCTACATACCTGAATAACTAGGGAAAAGGTTTCTAAACAATTGTATTTTTTCTGATTCTTCTGCTGTCCAGTATTACACGGCGTATAAATGCCGTTACATTGGTAGATTCCATGTGTTCTAAATATCAGTTCTAGTCCAGTCGTGGACATGAGTATTGATGTAAACCGGTATTTCGAAGTTGATGTTCCATTGATGACCAAGCTCTTGTGACAACGGTAATTTTTATGAATTTTCGTGTTATAAGATTTGTTTGGGTTCTTATTGGTGAGGACCGCAAAATCGATTGTCAGGGTACGTTTAGAATTATTTTATATGGCCTGTTGCTCAGAATTGTGATGACTGCCATAATGCTTTCGTCTCAGCACAGGCTTCCCTCATCGCCTTCCGAGATTGGGTCGGAAATGGGGTTTGTAAAATGAGATGGTGTGTCTCAAATCTTGCTAGGCAACGTGTGCGTCGGCGCCGGATGTGGCCATCCAGCGCTACTGATATATCACGTTTTCATTGTGTATGTGGTCTGGTAGGACGGACCATTGGCAAAATTGCGAAGTGCTTAAATCCGCCCCTCGAAAGCCTTGTCCAGTGCTAATGCTTGTGCTCTCTCGTGGAAGTACTTTCTCATTAGCGAGACGTGGTTAGCGTTGTTGGGGCTATATTAGTATTGCCGCGACCTCCTTTTTTTTTCAACTGATGGACTCTCTCAACAGACGATTTAAAATGTCAAATACATTGGGTCAGCTGGGTTCTCACATTCATTTCCATAGCTTTAAGGAATCTGTGACTCCATTTTATTATGTTCATTGAGTGCGTCACCACAGAAACGGAATATGTATTAATTGCATGAATAATATTTCGCGAATTCAAAAATATTTAAGAACATTCCTGTTGTTGAATTGTGGAGCAATGCGTTCTTATTATTACCGGTTATTAATATATTGCTACTATTAAAGTTTTCTGGGCGTTTAGCTGACAGGCTCCAGGAATCTTCACTGTTGGTGTCAAAGTCATCTGCTTCATCCCTTTCGCTGCTATTGTAATCAAAAATCGAGTTTTCATTTGAAATAGGTTTTGCCCAATTGGCGGCAGCGCAAATCATATGTGACTTGTGAATACACAGATTATTATTTGTTGTTTGCAATGCAAGAAAATCAGATTTTATCTTCAGAGCATTGCGATGTGCTCAGCTCGAAAAGCTCAGACATGTTTGCTTATGAAACTACGAAACCCCACTGCCAATATAATGCACCCTTTCTTCCTCGTGCATTCGTCTCTGACCCCTTGAATGTGTCTTCCGGATTGGCGTATCCGCACCTGAGTGGTTTTGACAAAGCTCTACATTTCTGCGCAGCGTTTCTCTTAAACAGTGAGGCGTACTTCCGACGATTTGGGGAATATGCAGTGAAAGTTGACTGTTCCGCCCGGCGATTATCTGTCCGCTCTTTCCTCCTTTGCGTGCAGAAATGCGGTGGCGAAATGCTGGGAATGACATCAGAAGTCATGTTGAGTGACGTCTACTGTTCCGAACACTTCCTCGTTAAAGGGAGCGACTGAGCATAAATAAGATTTACACAGTATTGCGAAGCATCGCGTAAATTGTTCACACCGTTGTTTTTGAAGGCGGTTTCGTACACCGGCTTCTTTTTGGTACACCGATCTGTCACCCTGAGAGCGTACGTGACTGTCACTTATCTCCGCACTAAGAGTGTGCGAGTAGAAATATATTAGAGATTATATCCGCAAGCATCTGCAATAGATTCGATGTAATCTTATACATATGAGAATAATATATTATTATTATTATTATTATTATCATTATTTATTTTATCGCGAATTATTGCAATGCACTCACTGCGGAGTGTGAGTGCACTTTTACGAAATGCTCCCTTCTAAGCGATTTTTATGAAAATGTACTCAAAAGTTACAAAATAACATGTTACAAGTTCTATTTAACAACCTTATGACAATAGCTTGAATGTTTTGCACACTTACAATCAAATTGTTATTCACTGCGACATATTCCGCATAATATCATTTGCAATTCCTGCTCTAAAAATATTTCTGGGTTTAAAAAAATTACTGTGGTTGTTGAATTGTTGGATGTTCTATAGCCTCAACCTGTGTTGTAAGGAGAATAGTACGGGTGGTGTACCTTGTAGGTTAATATGGACGGTGTATAAACTGGCAGTGCTCTTGATTATCGATCCATTTCTCGAACAGCGTAAAGGCAGAACGCGTCGCGGCTTCTGTGGAGCTCAAGCTGGACCTGCGGCTCGGACCCCGCAACAGGCGAGCCAACATTGCCTCACTTATACTTCGATTTATTTTACGGATTCCGTTCGCTTTAATCAGTAGTTACGGTGGACGACGCCTACTGTAGTGACGTCGAAGCTCCCAATTGAATTACTCCGGAGCAGCTGATTTGCGTCAAGAGACCCTTTGTTTAAATCGAAACATTGATGCGTTGGCGGAGGTGATTCTCCCGTGGGGGCCATCGGCGTCTCTTCCGCCCCCACAGCTTCCCTTCGCCCGTCATCACGTGGAACTCCCTCCGAGCGAGCACACATCTGCACGGCGCGGCGCACGCGGCCTGGCACAGCTCGGCTGCGGCGGTGGCGGCCGCGTCACGTGCCGGCGGAACACGTGACTGCCTTCCGCGCGCTGCGGTGACCCTCGGCGCCAGGTCGCCACTCCCCCGCCCCCGCCGCCGCCGCCAACTTCTTGTTTCTGCACCCACGTCGACATTGTCGGCGGAAGCAGGCAGGGGCGAAGCACGTGCCGTCGAGAACGCAGAAAACCCTCGCCGTGCCGAGCAGCTTTGTTCGATTGTTGCGTTTTTAGGGTTACGATTAGATCCGGCAGATTTTACGAAAACATCGATACTTTGATACATCGTCAAAAGGTTTTCGATGTTGAAAACGCCGATGTTTAATTATGATTAAACGTTGCGAAGTAAAATGCCCTGGTTCTAATGTGACACATAGCTTGTCAATATTAGTTTGAAGTACATTCTGCTTTCAATTTGACTGTCATCTTAGTTTTCTATTCAATGTTCGGTGTAATCAAGGTTCAAATTGCAGTTTAACGGTATTACCACGTACACCATAATCAAGAAAGGTAACAACACAAGAGAAAGGTTGCGAATGGCTAACGGTTTCGTGCCACCTGGGCCGATGGAGTCGACAACAGTGGCAGTTGTAAATGTCTGTTAATTGCGAGCAAACCACAAATAAAGTAGATGCTGGAAATTCTATTTATATCATGAAACTTTTTTGAAAACATCGATGTTTCTTGACAAATATATCGATCTGAAGAAAACACTGAAAGCAAAACATCGATGTTAGAATATCAATGTATGGGCTCGAAAATATCGTTTCAAAAACATGGATGTTTTTTTGCCTTCTCTATTTACGAGGATGGGTACAGTGGATTTAACAACGGGTGGTGTTTATATTTGGACGAAGACACGAGTACAGCGCGGTGCAAAATCTGTCCGCTTTCGGTTTCTGATATATTTAGTTTTTGGAGTGATGGAGGATAATAATATGTCGGTTCCGATTTTGAAATGATTCCATAGGACTTTTAAACTTTTGTTATATAACGAATTTTATTACTTTATTTGTAGGACTGTTAGTGTATTTCACAGTTAAATTCAGTCCAGTTTTTTATTATTGGTAGTCACTTTTATTTTTATTCTTATCAATTATAATTGTACATAACATTAAACATAAATTGAAATAAAACAGTTGAAAGTTGTTTATTTCCCGACATTTTGAGGCGCAGGATTTGTCGCATTTTCTAGTGCTATAAGCTCAGGTGTTTTCAGCTTGCCGTCTGATACACATACAAATTAGTGATTTTACATCTTATTCTTTTAAAGTATAATCACGGACAATAAAATGAGAGTTTAAACTACATATCAAGCAAACTTACCCAAATTTTGCAATAGTCAAAAAGGCAACCGTAAAACAATTCTTTTATTGGGTCCACCTGTAGAACCATCGCTAACCTAACGAACATCGTAAATACGTGAGCGTGTGTTTGGCGAAGAGGAGCACCCCGGATTTCTGGTATCAGAAACGAGGGGGGTAAAGAAAACGAGAAAGTAGGGGCGAGGGGAGGGCGGCATGAAGGGGGATGAATGCTGAATTGAAAAATGAAATACATTTCTATTAGTTTAGGAAATAATTTATTTAATAATAGGTCAAATAATTATTTTCAATTCTATTAAAAATGTTATTGTATTTATTGGACATTTGATTAATCTCTGCCATTGCATTCATACATACTATTTCTTAATTTAATTTGGATGATTTCTGTAATCATTCTTGGATAAAATTTGCCCCTTCCCCCCTTCACCGATCAATAATCCGATCATTTTAGACATGTGGACCACGAAGCCAATAAGCATTAATAATCACCGCACGGCAAAAGACTATTGCTTACAATCAAGAACAATACAACGCGATTGAAACCGCCAAACCTGCCTCCGTCGCCTACCTGCCGTATTCTGAATAAGTGTAATGTTTTTAAAGGGAGCTCGTTCAATTAACACGTCTCAAACGACCAGAAATACGTGCGACGCAAAAGCTGAACACGAGCCACAGAACATCTTTCCCTACGTGAAGGACGGAGGGGGTTAGCCCGTGATGTGGGGTTGCGGCGAAGGAATTCCAACGTTTATTGATGGAAAAGGGTGTCGGGAAGCATATTGATGTGGTGCACCATCCTTTGCATCCGTTTAATTGAATTGGCATTCGGTGCTTATTTTATTTCTATTTAATCACAGTCCTAATCATGAAGCTCTGAATAATTGGCTATTTTTCAAACACTAGGACGAATCGACATGCGACCCCAATCGCTAAGCCTCAATTACATTGTGAGTGTTTGGCATATATTTGGGCATTAAGGTGCGAAACAGGATATCATCCAGAAAAGATGTGAAAACCGTCTTGAATGAAGAATGACCCAGAAATTAGGGGATTTGATGCCAGGCGACTAGCAGCTATGTAGATACCATTTAATGCACACTAAGTACAATCATAATTATTATACCTAATTTTTGTATCACTCAGAGCAAATCATTTTCTGCTGATTGGATAATATTATTCTTTGATTTGTTATTTTATTGTAAGTTTAGTCACTACAGAGCACTTTAAAGGTTTGAGTTCTGATTTAACTTGGAGCCAGATTTAACTCTCACCGGGAAGTCTTATGCTTCCACTAAGGACGGTGGCGGAATTATGGACACTAGCTAGATAGCTAGGTCGAATTCAGTCGCTTTCTGGAGGAGAATTCCAGCGGCCGACTGCTCTGTCCGGTAGTTTTCCCTTGTTTCTTCGATTAACACCAGGCGAATACCGGAGCAGTATCCTAACAAACGGGCCACGGACCGCGCCCGATCTTTCCTTCTTCTTTCTTGTCCTACCCTCACCCTTATTTACACACACGTATGTGCATTACGCCTGCCGGCCACATAGAACTTGTCTCGACGAGCTATCTCGAATACAGAAAACTCCGCAAGTTCCCGTGGTTTGGTAACATAATATTGTGCTCCGCAGATTCGTTGTAAAACGGAACAACGCAGGTTTAAATCGCAAAAATGGAGAATTCTTGTGGTCGTCGGAGGTGTGCGGTGGAAAGGAAGGCCGCGGGGGTTTATCAGCGCGCAGGTGGATTGGCAGGCCTGTTGGCGGCGGCCTGCGACCTTGCTGTCCCGATGCTCCCAGCGCCTCCGCCACCCCGCCCCCCGCCGTCCCCGGCCCGCCCGCCCCGCCACCGCCTATGCCGTGAGGCAAAGCACAAGAAGGACGGCTTCGAGATATGTTAAGCAAAATTTGATTTAAAGTTGCTTCATTGAAATAGCTAGCTGACGTTTTTAAAATTATTATCATGTATTACACGATTTCATGTATGCAAATATAAATCACGTTAATTATTGTTTTCATCCTCCTGCAACCGTGTTATAATCTTCAATGCGGTGGCGAATTTGGCAAGAAGAACAAATATATTACGTCGCTCACGCGCAGTTTGATGAATGGATAATGTTCTCCCGCATGCGTCGGGCGTGGACGTGAACTATATCTCTTCTTGATGTGGTGAAGGACTCCTCCATCGTAAACTTGTCAAAAATGCAAGAAGGTGAATTAAATAACGGAATGAGCGCCATTTGGTGAATAATGCAATATTTCTAGCAACAAGTGCTGGGGAATAGTATCTCCGACCTATCAGCCCTGCACTTTTGCACTAAACATTAGATAGCAGCGCCACCTTCGGGCCTACGTGTTCTTATCCGGAGGAGGCAAATCGAACTTTAATCGCCTCGTTGCTCGCGGTGAATGGAGAAGAATAGGCGGGAAAATAATGTATGCACAAGAACGAACGAGTGGTGAGTAACTCGATTTCTTGGGCGTTTACGGGATCCCTGAACAAAATGTTCGGGCCGCCACTGTTTTATTCCTACATGACTAGCACTTTTTTCCAACAATCCATGGTATATCATTGCACCGGTACCATTTTAGTTGCGACTGACAGAAAAAAATGAGAAACAAATTTATTTCACACTCCTAATTGAAGTTTGAAAATGAAAGGTTTCATTAATATTCGATTGAATTAATTTTAATATATTATCTAACGGATTTCTAACTTAAAATTACGTGCTTTTATTCATTGAGAGTTATGTTTATGAGATGTTAGTCCCTCAAATGAGCCAGTGTGACCACATGGCCCGCTCCTCCTCTGCGATTAAAGTCCAAACGCTCTTGTGACTGCACTGTGAAATGTGCGATTTCCTTTCAGATGAATCAGTTTCCACGAGCGTTGCGAATAACCTCTTTTCCATCATCTGGAAATCACTTTTGGGTGAACCGCTTCAGTTTTATAGACACAAATCAGTCGTGGCATTTTTATTTAAACACTTCTCTTCTTGGTCACACTATAAATAAGAAGCAGTCTTCATCAATTACACATGCTTTGAAAATACACATGAAGTTCCTCATCGGAGAACAACTAGGATTGTTTCGCGGAATGTTGAAACTTCAAATCCCAGCCTTCGTTTAATTAGCAGTAACTTTCAAACAAGCAAAATACAGTTTAACAGGAAGCTTTTAACTGTGTCATTTGTAAAGAAATTTAAGAATTTCCTGGGCCACAGTAAGAGGGGAAGCATTATTGGCTGCGGGCTATTCTATTCAATCCATGCATTGTAATGGATATAATGTTCAACCCGGCTCTTTGTTGTCTTCATCTTCTTTCAGAGTATTTATGATCCACTTCTCTCAATTTTGCTTATGGCTGATTCAGACACTTTTTAATAGAACAAAGTACTGGACTTATTTAATATCTCAGTGTTTACTTGACGGTTCTGCAAATCCATTGACACAAATTTGTTAATCAAACTTGTATTGTGCATGTTTTTTTATATTGATGTGCAGTACATGAAGCGAGATCATTCGAAACGTGTTTATCTTAATTTCGTATCATGTTATTCGTCTGATATTGTCGTTTATTTCCTGCTGTATATTTTCATCGGTGCTCCACATCCTGCTGCTAGTCAGTTATTCCTAGATAAACATCGGCCATCTACTAGGCAGGTATGTCAAGGTGGCGGGAACGTAACTAGCTTACTCGGATTCCTGGGAACTTCGTCCAGTCCCCAGGGTGGCGGGACGTCACAGGATACCTGATCCAGGACAGTTTTTTAGACTAGTCCGTTGACAGATATTGCCCCACATTTAGATTTACTGACTTCCATTTCCTCTACTAAAGCAAAAACAAATGATTCATTAAAATGAAATATCAGTAAATTTTGAATTTGTGAATTAAGAGTTAGGATTAAGTATTTTGAATGGAAATTATCTTGATTTAGTAATCGCATTTACTTTAGAATGTAACTATTTCATTCACATTCTACCAAGGTTACCAAGGTTTCCTAGGGCTGTCGGCCCTTAAGAGTGATGTAACAAATTTAAGGGAACGATCGGCAAAGGTGGCTCAGGCATCAACTGATGTAATTGCAGTGCCTGATTCTAGGGTTCGAGCCCCGACGGTGGCAGGATTTTCGATACCAGCTACACAAATAGGTCGAATTAATCCTCTCTCTAAAGGAAAATTCTAGCGGCCTGCTGCATTGATCGGTAGTTTTCCGTGTTCTCACCGGTCGACACAAGGTGAATGTCGCAGCAGTACGCTAACAAACTGCCACAGACCGGGCACGATCTTTCCTTCCCCTTCTTGTCCTATCCTTACCCCTTACTTACACACTCACAAGCACTACACTACCTCACATGTCGGGAGCTTAGACCTTGTCCCGGCTTGGGCGGTGTCCCGCTAGTGGGAGATACCTGGTTGCGGAAAATTCCCGCAAGCCGACGTAGGTCGGCACCGGATCTCCGCCACCTGCACTACATTTACGGTACTAATTACATCAGCAGTTGACGCTCCCGGAACCACTAATCAATCAAGGGAAAGTTTTATTAGAGGAGATAGACTACATAGAGATGTTTTAATTTATGTCACAATTGTCGTTATATTTCGAGCGTGTTTTTCCCTTATCTTCCCTACTACAGCGTACACTCTTTTGTGGATTTGGAGGGGAAATGCGAACGGAGTCAGGGGAAGTGCTCCCCAGGTCGCCGGAGTGCCCAGCCTCCTAGACGGGCAAGTGGCTCGCGGGAGGGGGAGGGGCATTTTGACCCGCCTGCTCTTGGGTATTCCAACTGCACTTGGCTGCTAAGAGCAACTGCAACGTACCGCTGGCTTTGCCACCTCCGCCGCCGCCGCCAGCCCGTGACCTTGCAAGAAACCTCCAGTAATGATGGAAATAATTTAGCATGGGAGTCGCCGCCAGCGCTGTTGGCCTTGCCGTTTTTTCACGAAACGCCCGGCCGCCCCCCGCCGCCGCCTCCGCCTCCGTCCTCGGTTTCCCAGCGCAGCGCTGGAAATAATAAGTCACCACCGGATGAAGGAAATTGTCCTGCGCCGGTGACATCCGCGCTCGGCCTCGACGCTCCTGGCTGCTCTCCACTGCCAGCGAAAAGCTCTCGCTCATGACGAGTGGCCGCAATCAAAGCAGCACGACACAACTATGCGGATGCAATAATATTGGGCATTGGGCATGTCGAAAAAAAAGGAAATAAACTATCGTTTTTGCTATTTAATTGACAAAAAATTGTACATGTGAACTAATAAGAAATTTGTTTAAAAGTACTGAAAAACGTCAGCAGGAGTCACTCTTATTCGTTTTAGTCTGGGTATCACCCCATCATTATTCACATTTCCAAAAGTAGAAGCGCTGCTCCTTGGGCACAGCGAGCGCTCTGCAATTCTGACGGCCGGCTGGCGAGCTAAGGTTCTGACCGCGGAGGAGGGCTGCGCGCGGTACAGGACGTAATTTCTGCCTCAATTCCGTGAATTCACGAATTTTGTTTTTCTTCGGTTGTATCCGAAAAAAGGTGCATTTTCGCTAACATCTGTCAACTCGAAGTTAATGCACTGGTATAAATGGTTTTCTGTTACATTTCAGAATAATGTTTTCGGCGAAAATCGGACCTGGGCCATTACGTACTTTGCGATTTTCGAGAAATAAATATAAAGAAACAATTTGAAACCTTTCTTAGAAATTTTTGAAAATATAGGTGTAGTACTCCGAAAAAATAAAATATTCGTTTCTCGTTCAAGGGTCAAGTCGATCATGAGTCAAGTCGATCGGGAATAGCAGATTTATGAAGATAGTATTTATGTTTAAGGTGCAATCATTGTTCCCAGACTAGGAGCGGACGGACAGACACACACACACACACACACACACACACAGACAAACGGATGAACGGACGAACGTTTTACTGAAAACCATTTTTTTTTAATGAAAGACGGATTCTGACTTCATAGCGAATTCGGGAATGTAATGTCTTCATTGAAGAACCAGAAAAATCAACTTTTTCGACATAACCGTCATAACAAGAATTTCGAAAACTGCGCTTTTTGGTGCTTGGAATACGTTCTCTACCCTACTTACACTTCGAAATACACGGGAAGTGTGCACCTAGTATAATGTTTCTGCTTGGAATGTGGGAGTGAGGCTCGTGAGCACAGGGAGGTGCGGGATGGGGAGGCGGCCGTGCAGGTGCTGTTCGCAGGTGCGCTCGGAAAATTCAAGTGTTTTCATCTTTGTGGTGAGCATGTAATTCAGTAACAACATAGCAAGCAGATTAGGTTGTATATTTGTACAAGTATATTAAATTAATAAAATAAATGGGAGAATTTATTGTAATTATGGTGTATGGGAATATTATATTTATGATATAGAACCCTATTTGCCCATTTTGTAACGTTGTCATATTCATATTATAAATGCCATGCATCGTGATTTGAAGTCTCTTCAGTCTCGTGTATTAGTTTTCGATTTTAAGAGTAAACGAAACATCATTTTTAGTATTAGGCCAACATAAAATAGACTTCGAAGTCCAAGCAGTCTGATAACATATGATTTAAATACGTCTTTGCACTGGCATTTTTCTGCGGTGTAGTTTACTTTTCTGGGGCCGGGAAGTTAAAATGTGAGTACCCCTTTGCAAGGATTGAAACACTGGACGCGATGCCACAGCTCCTCAGGAGGTGGAACAAGAAGTCAACGCATGGCGCTCAGCTACTGAATTGCGGGTGAGAAGCTTCCTTTTTACACAACCATGCGCTCTCCTTCGTGTTTTGGCGAGGTTTTAAGCCGAGTGTGGGTTCATTTAGGATTGCAAATGTTTGTTGATGGAATGTGCCGTCGCCGTAAATCCAGTTTTGCAAAGGTCGGGTTCCCTCGTCGCTGCGTGTATAACGATCCTGCTTAGCTATTCAACGCAAAAGTGATTTCATCGGAATTTTCAACTAAACGCATCCAAGAAGGAAGCCATTTCTTGAGTTGGTCGCCAAAATGGACGAGACCTCTACTTGGCAATCTGTCCTTGGATTACAGGCTGCATTTCTACTTGAATGGTTTTTCTCACTGCTTTGGCACTGTCATTGCGACAAAATTAACAATAAATGCCAATAAGAGAGAAAACAAATAACGTTATGCGCATTCAGGAAGCCTTTAAAATATTTCACCTTGCGGAAAGCTCACGAAGCGCGACATTAGTGCTAATCAAAATGAGAGTGTCACTGAAGCGTGGGTGTACCGTCTTATTCTCTCTTTGTTTCTCTGTCTTTGTATTGTCTTTTGTCTCTCTTTCTGTCCCTCTCTCTCTACCTCTCTCTCACTGTCTGATTCTGTCTGCCTCTGTCCCTGACAGCGTGACTCTCTCAGTCTGTGTCCCTGTCACTCTCAACCTCTGTCTCTCTCTCTGATTTTCTGTTTCTCTCGCTCTGATTCTGCCTCTCTGTGTCTGTCTCTCTTTGTCCCTGGCTGTGTGTGACTATCTCAATCTGTCTCTCGCTCTCGCTCTCTCTCTCTCTGTCTGTGTGTGTGTCTGTGTCTGTCTGTCTCTGTCTCTGACTGTGTGACTATCTCAATCTGTGTCTCTGTCCCTCCCTCTCTCTCTCTATCTCTGTGTGTGCGTCTGTCTGTCTCTCTCTGTCTCTGTGTGACTATCTCAGTCAGTATCTCTGTCCCTCTCTCTCTCTTTCTGTGTGTGTGTGTGTGTCTGCCTCTCTCTGTCCCTGACTGTGTGTGACTCTCAGTCTGTGTCTCTGTCTCTGTCTCTCTGTCTCTCTCTCTCTCTCTCTCTTTCGGATTCTGCCTCTTTCTGTGTCTGTCTGCCTCTCTCTGTCCGTGGCTGTGTGTCCCTCTCTCTGTCTGTCTGTCTGTCCGCCTGCCCCTGTCGCTCGTTCGGCTTCTGTTCCTCGCACGCGCCTTCTCCTCGGCGTGAGTGACAGTCGGGACGGCCCTGAAGGACATCGCAGGCAGCCGCCACCTTTAAATCCTGCGCTGTGTGGAGTGGCGTGGCTAATCCCAGCGTTTCTTGCGCCCCCGACCCCAACCTCTGGCCGCCGCTGCCCCCTCCTCCCTCGCCACCTCCCACGCCGCCCGGTGGGCCTTCCCCTCTTCAATGTTGGCGTCAGGCCGCTTCTCGTATGTTTGGGCTACAGGAAGACGCACAGTGCGCAACGGAATGAAATCATTCAAGTCTGTATTCTAACGTCGTTCGTGTTTTGTGTTTGGTGAAGAATTTTAGCTGAAATTCGCATGCTTGCTACAGTTATAGAAAATTCATCAGTTTCATCAATAATTTATCTCCTTCAGTTGTACATCGTCTCATTCGGAATATTAGACTTTGTACTCTTTTCTTTCATACACACTGGTGAAAGCGACCTTCGAAGAATACATTTGGTGGCCATGGTTTTTTTAGTGTCTTCTTTCAAGACCACTTTATTGTAATATGTACTAATTAGACGTAGGCCCGCTGTTAAAAAGACTCCTGATTTTTACTTTATACTGTTTACGCAGTATAGTGAAAGTATTGTAATGCTACGGGGGAAAACGCGATTTTTCGACAGAAAAAAAATTGTTGCTGGAACCTGGAAACGAAGAAGTAGATAAATGTTGTTCCTATTTGAAATAAGTTACTTCGTCAAACTCATCGGGCAGTTACATTCCACGTTTGTTAGGTCCTTGATACCGAAAAATTAATTGACGCTAAAATATCTGTCTGTCTGTACATACGTACGTGAGCAACGCTTGGGGCTCAATCGTAGAAAGATTTTCATTAAAATTGATATTCCCTGATCAATCTTATGTCACGGCCCCTTGAATTTGAAACGGATATTTTGACTTTTAAAGGCAGAGGAAGAGGTAGGAATAGGAGATACCCTTTTTGTTTTGGAATTTACAAGGTGTCAGAATAACCGTAACTAAAAGACTGAATTGCGATTTTTTACCATGTTTAGCATAAAATGTATTGTACTAACCTAATTGTTGTGCAACTTATAGGTTTATGTAATATTTAATTTTCCTAAATAGTGCCACTGTCTGTGAATTGGCAACTCGTGTAGTAATATGAGACAGTACTTTTTATAGAGCAAAAAATGGAGTTGTTACAAAATGTTACAAAACGGTTTTATTGACATACACTGTGAACAATAAGTAGAAATATATGTTTACAAATAACTTGGTTTTACAATTATCACAAACGTAGACAGCTCTCTAAGCGTGAAATTTAGGCAATTTTTAAAGAACTGTTTTGTCAAAAACGGCACAAATTAATTTCCTTCGTAATTTCCTTCGACCTTCCGGTCCCATTTTTTGTCAACACTTTGCATTTTCGAAAATTGCGAAAAATAATTGTTGTAAAAGTACAATATTTTGATAAAGATTTTTTTATATTACAGAGATTTTATTAAATTGACTCATGTCTTTAGAAAAATCATGTCTTTAGAAAACGTTTCGGCGCTTTATTTGCTGGAATCTTTCATCAGATACCAGATTGCAATAGCATACATGCACTGCAGCATCGCGATTCGGCATTTTGAAATTCTCAGAATGCCTTCACAGTGTTGGGAGATGTTTCAGCAGAAAGCAACGCAGTTTTTGTTTTGCAATTGGTGTTGATATTAGCGTTATAATAATAATACGTTTTCTCATTTAATGTTCTGCGATTTGTAATGAGTTTTACAAGTTTTTACAATGAGTTTTACAATGACAATCTTCGATCTATTTCCTCAAAGCTTGTGCAAATTTAATTATAAATTAGTTTCCTAAATGTTGATATGTGTATTATAAATATCTTTAATATTATTCAGTGTAACTATGTCTTCGATGTAATTATCTTATTATTATTATTATTATTATTATTATTATTATTATTTGAAGTGCGGTGAAGTGAGGTGCTAAGAAAAATTGCACGGTGAAATGTTCACGTTAATTTGTAAACTTTGTAAAGTTGTTAAGTTAGTGTATTCTGCCACCAAGTTCTCAAAATTAATTGCAGAATTAGTAATAAATCTAAATCTAAGTGATGAATAAGATGTGTTAATATGGACAGAAATGGCAATATTATAATATTACAATATTACGTAACCGGCACTGAATCGAGAAAGTACATGCTGTTATCGCGTCTCTAGTTTTATCTGTATTTCGCCCTCGGTTACAAATGCACAAGTGAAAGATTATTCTTGTAAATGTGTAGTGGGTAAGCCGAAATTGGGAAGCGAGTTGTTCGGAGAAGCGAGCCCATCCCACCGCCGCCACGCGCCGCCCACCGCCGCCACCGCCGCCCGCGCGCCCGCCGCCCCGCCCGCCGCCCGACCGCCGCCCGCCGCCCCGCCGGCCCCGCCGGCCCACCGCCGCCGCCCACCGCCGCCCGCTGCCGCCGCCGCCGCCCACTCCGCCCGCCGCCGCCCCTTCCGCCGCCCATCGCCGCCCGCCACCGCCCGCTTCCGCCGCTCTCTGTGCAGGTCGACCTCGCGTGCGCGCGGAGCCCTTGCGACACCGCGCGACGGAAGCGCCGGTCGGCCGAGCGCCGAGGGAAGCCGCTCGCGCTTCGCGGTTTGCCCCTGCAATCGCTCTCAGCAATCCCTTAGGGTTCCAGCCCTCGCGGTGGCGACTTTTCGGAAGGGCGAATTCAGGCTCTGTGGGAAGGAGTTTCGTTGAGGGCCGGCTGCTCCGATCGGTAGTTTTCCGTGGGTTTTTTCCGATCAACACCAGGCGAATGCCGGAGCAATACCCTAACAAACGAGACACCGACCGCGCGCGATCGTTCCTTCCTCGTCCTTGTCCTTTTCTCACCCGTTCCTTACACCCACTACCACACTTGACGGAAGACCTGTCGGGAGCGTAGAGCTTGTCCCGGCTGTTGCACGGTGGAGCGGTACCTCGTTGGCAAATAAACCTAGAGGGGAGGGGGAATCCCCATGTAAGCCGACGTGCGAGTCGGCGCCGGATCTCTAGCCTGCACAACACTTTCGGGACTAAGGACTGTAGAAGTCAACGCGACCGGAAACATAATCAGTCAGATGAGCATCGAGCCTTTTAATAGCAATGGAGAATTTATCCTCTTGCACTACCTTTAGATCTGAAATTCTTTTAGGATGAATCGCCTACTTTTGTATGAGTTGTATCTTCTGCTCGCTTATTTATGTTCTCAACTTAATTTTGAACTCTTAAATAAAATGATGTCAGAAAATATAAATAAATTAGGTTAATTTTTTGAATTAGTAAAAATTCTTGTGAATTCTCGTCGATTTCTCGAGGGGGAGGATGTAGCTTCATGGTTTCCCCCCACCTTAATAGATGACCCATTACATTGTGGTATTTAAATGCACAACTTTATCGTGCGACCGTGTTCGTAAAGCCTACAGTCGTTTACTTCATATTCAAGCCATGTTTATGAACAAAGTGGATCTTCTGTTACCGTTCTTACTTGCAACCCGCTGCTGAATCAGAAGAGAAGAGCTGTTGTTCACTGATCGAAATCGAACAATAACTCGTGAGGAAGTCGAACTAAATTTAACCCGGTTTCTCTACCCGCCGCGAGACTTTCCCCAAATTTCTCCTGCTGCCTGCCTCCCTGTTTGGTGGACCTCCCGTCTAGGGGACTTCTCCTCATGGGGTGGGGGAAGAGACGGAGAGAGGGGGGACCGCGCAGTGGACGAGACGAGTGTTTGGGGGCTCCCGTTTTCCTGCAAACATCAGCGACCAGCGTTCACGACAGCGGATGTGTTTTGATCCTGCGCTCCCCTCCCTCTCCCCTCTCCGCCGAGAAAGTTCACTTCCTGCACACGTTGGGTTCTTGTCGCGCGTTGAATTCCCCAGACTGAATGATTCAGCCCTGGTTGCTACATGAAATATTGG
Source organism: Gryllus bimaculatus (assembly GCA_017312745.1). Taxonomy (NCBI): domain Eukaryota; kingdom Metazoa; phylum Arthropoda; class Insecta; order Orthoptera; family Gryllidae; genus Gryllus; species Gryllus bimaculatus. Next base: position 1,143,352 of record BOPP01000225.1, on the reverse strand, counting down.
ATGTATAATTTATGTCAATAGATGATCCACTGTCAATCCTAATGGAATCCTAGCTTTCTCAGCAAACTACGTACTTACCTAATAAAGAGAATATAGTGTAATATTACTGCCGAAAGTGGCGATATGTCGACTGGAAAAATCGCATTGGGAACCCAGTTATTAAAAATGTAAGTTGTGTTTCTATGTGTATCACTACCTCTGTATTCTACAGTCAAAATGCACGTTTTGTTGGTCCGTGATGCCAAAAAATAGTTGATGCCAAAACGCCTGTCTGTCTCCGAGGAAAACGCTAGCGCCTTTACTGTTTATAGAGATTTTCTTCAAAAGTTTTATATCCCAACGATGTGGGAGAACTCCAGGCTCTGTGAGTTTGAAACGATATTTTGAATTTTTGGGAGGAAGGGGGTTTTTACATCAAGTTTCAACATTTTCTCAATTACCGTCCAATTTTTTAATATTATATTTGTTTCCTCGGATGGAGCAAAGAACGGTCATTTTCATTGAACTCAACAGCAAAGCGCCAAAACAGCAAAAGTTCTATATGTTTTCGGCTTCTTTCAACAACTACAATATTGATGACAGAGATATTTAGCCTTCGTGAAATCTGTTCAAAAACATTGGATATTTAATAAGGCCATATAGAGTTTCTGTGAAAATACGAGTAGTTTTTGCGTAATTTTTGCTGGAAGTAAAGGCAATTAATAGTTTTTTTTTCTCGACAACGGTTCCGATATTTTCATATAATTTTTCCTCGGAAAAGGACGATTAAAAAATAGCACGGGTTAAATTTTCGTTGTACTACCTGACTTTTAGAAACTTTTACCTGAATTTTAGAAAAAGTTACAATTAATGCGAGAGAGTGTCTGCTGTAGGAGTACCACTATTTTTTATTTGTAGTAATTAAGAAATTTGTGGTGCTACTATAGTTAGTCGGCTGGAGGTATAGTATGTGTATACGACGCAGAATAGTTGTAGAGCTGAATATGCTTGAGTGTCTTTTACCGCAATTGAAATACCATTTAGAAGTAGAAATACCAAAAGGTTTCCTATAGTTACAGGACCAAATAAGTATTGGTTCTTATTTCCCCGCATATAAAACTTTAAAACTCAGTCATTTAATCAATTGACTGAGTCCTTTAATCAAGCATGCGGGAGGCGAGCTGCGTATCGGCACAGTTCCCTGAACCGGAAAAGCAGAAATCCTCATTATCGACGGCTGACACGCCTGGCGATCCGGCAGAGCGGTTAGCAAATGAGAAACACCAAAGTCAATCCTGGAAAGTTCGATTTGCGCTTGCAAGAGAACACAGCAATAAAGGCCCCTTGAAGGCGAGGCGTATGGTTCCTTGGCGCAGCGGGCCCGGACGCACCAACAGACGCGCCGCGACCTCGGCCGTCGGGGAAAAACACGAACAGCCCACACGACCCAGGCCTCACTGCATTCCGCAAAACTTCCGCTCCCTCTTTCTCCACGAAAGTGTTTTTATCGGAAGCGAGCTCTCTTGGGCACAAAAAGCTCTCCACGCCAGGTAGAGTTTGGCCATATGAATGTATGACCACGATTGGGATATTCTTCTGGTGAGTAACGTGGCTTGTATACAGGAGGGGATCCAAAGGCGAATTTGGGGGAGGGGAATTTATATATTATTACTGGAACTTATTTTTGCTTGAATGTTTCGTGAGAAGTTTAAAATAATTGTTACTGAAAGGTAGGGAGGGGCGATTTCCCTTGTTTCCGTTCCTGTGACTCCGCGCCTGAATTCATAACACACAATTTTTATATCTCAGAGGTAGGGAGGAGGTTGTGGATGGATTTTGAAAGGTAGCTCGTTGAACCGCAATTATCCCATCAAACTGATGGTTCAAAATGGAAAGCAATCGTTCTTGGACTGCTGTCGTAGGATCATTAAACTTAGCGTTTTCACGTAAAAGTAAGTTTTGGCTGGCTATTGGAGTATTGTTTATCATAGTTTTTTATTTCTTCTTACATACTTACAACATTTAAATGTGTTCTGGATGGGCAACAAGAACAATATTTTGGAAGAGAAACAGCTTGATTTTTCAAAGCCACTAAATTTCGGTGCAAGTTTCGATTATACCGTCGAAGTGCTTCGGATCCTTAAAGCAGGTTTTCATCTACACGTGGAATTTTTTTGACCGTTCTCTTGCATTTTGGGCGAGTACTCCCTCTCCTTAACAAGGGTTGTGAGAAACGTTCTGAGTTGGGTTCCAGTAAGAAGCTACTTTCACTTTCAAACAAGGATTTTAAAAGATGCCACTGCTGCGTTTTCGCCCAGCAGGTCCTACGGTTCGGCTGCCGACGTTGGTGGATTTGCGAGACAAGCTACAAACCAGGTTCGAATTCAGCCGCCGCAGCGCGCTGTCTGGACAGCAATTCAACTCCCGTAGGAGATTTCCGGTTTTCCCGTTCAATACTGATTGCCGGAGGAGAATACCATAGTAAACAGACCACCGGAAGTTCGCGCTATTTCCTTCCTCTTCCTTGTCCTATCCTCTCCCCTTAACTACAGCAGCTAATGACGCAGCAGTTGACGCGCCCGGAAACAAAAAATGCGAAGAAAAACTACTTAAAATAAATTTAATTTACAGTTTAATTTCCATTAAAACATGAGAGAATGTCTTGGGAAACGGCTCTTCGCAATACAACACCCAACACTTTGTTATTTAATATTGCATTAGTTGTTATTTCATGCATGTTTCACTTTAATAATAATAATAATAATAATAATAATAATAATAATAATAATAATAATAATAATAATCGGATGTTATGATAATTGACAATTGCGATATGGGAGACGTATTTCTTCGTAATCGTCAAAACTTGCAACTGAGACCAGGCACAATGTGACTGTCTCAGAGGCTCTTAACGTCTAACGGCCGTTCGAACGCCTCAATCGTCCACGTTACATTGGGTGACTCAAGAGATAAAGAGCAACTGAGAGTACGGGGGGAGGTAGAGGTTCGAGTCCTCGCTGGGGTAGTCAACTCTTTGAATCGTCAAGCATCATTTGTTATTATTATTCGTATGCCATTTATTATTATTATTATTATTATTATTATTATTATTATTATTATTATCATTATTATTATCATTATTATTAATTATTACCCCATCAAAATTCTGGCAACATCAATGATGATGGTATTAATTTCGACGAGTCATTTTTTTAATGTTAAATATTTTTGCTTGATTTGTTTAAAATTATAGTGAAAGGTATTTTATATACGTACATAACTTTTGCATTATTTGTCTTTATTTGTATGAAGAAATAAAGAAAAAGTACTCTTAAAAACCTTACAGTGCTCGGAGGGAGAATCGGAATACATATTTTAGAATTTTTGGACAAAGTTTGTGTTGTACGCGTGTGTGTGTATGTGTGTGTGCGATTGCACAAGGCCAACATTCGTACTTTGTGCGTGGACTGTTTTTTGAAAGTGTTTATACGACACTCGGAGATTGCAGAGCCCTGTTGACGTAGAGTCCCTTCCTGGTCGACAAAGCCTTATTGACTCTCGCACGCACTGCCCGGTGTTTACTCTCACCGCTGCTGATACAGCTTTCTTGGCGATTTGTACTTTTTTTTCTTGCAAAGACCTTATCAATATATTTTTTGCTTGCATTCGTAAATGTGAGATACCTATTAAATAAAAAAAAAGAAAATTAGACGGGGAAATTCGGGATATTTGGTAATGGTCTTTGACATTTTAGATTCACTTGAAATATCCAGACAGAAGTTATTCCGAGCGTAACAAAATAACGATCTTCCTTTCTTCCATATCTTTCAAAATTTTAAACTGTGTTAATGATTGGAAAATATGTGGAATTATTTTCTTACCACAGGCGGTAAGTCCGGAGATAAGTTTCGGAGAAATTGTTAATGACGAGTAATTTTAGAAAACACTGTGGAACATTCCTTTCTCATTATTCACTCACTTTTATCGTTCTTGATTCCACGGGACCGCGTGTTTTGTAGAACGACAAACAATTTCCGTCATTGGCGTCGCATAGTGGTCTCCAGTGTTCTCAAATGCTTGCGTACAATATATTTAAAATACTATTTATTTAACGATTTTCATCTAATAAGGAAATTTTAGCTTTAGTCCGCTTTCGAACAAACAACAGTACAATGTCCAGTGCAGTAGAAATGATTTGGGCTGTTTGATCTAGTGAAAAGTAATATTTTTATGACTATGAATCGCTTCATTAAAAAACTAACTCAGTGATTAAATGCTCACGGAGCTAATAGACCGCGGTCCCAGTCGAATTCCCACTGCCGGACATTTTGTCTGCAACTGCAGCAGGCTTCAGCAGTGGTGGGACAATGGTCGATGACCCTTCATGGGGGCTCCTGGCAATTTTGGATGGTACAAAATAAGGCGAAGAGTATTTGGCATGTGGAGGTGTACTGCTTGCTGTCTGCTTCGAATTCAGATTACCGGAGCTTTCGGGAAATAGAGTGAAGGTTGCCCCACTCGAAGGCAACACTGGTATCGGACGTTTCCTGCATCAGTTCGATAACTCTCCTACGCACAAAGTGAGGACCATTGCATCATGGTTCGAAGGTAATCATGAGGATTTGTTGGAGTGGCACATTCAAACACCCGAACTCCCCTTGGTCAAACATCTTTGGCTACGAGATGAAACGACGCTCGCGCGTCTGAGCAATTCGTCAAAACCGAGCAGCAAACGCTTCGCCTTGAATCTGGACGAACGGAAACAATGTTCGCCTTCGGTGCATCAGGTCGCAGTGGGAAGCCTTCCTTAGAAGGTAAACGGTACAATCTTTCCACGATGCACTGTACCTATTCGTTTCACGGAGACCTTTTCAGTAAGCACAAATACGAAGGTGAAATTTGGTCACGTACACTACCTTGTACAGTTCAATTTGAAAATAAAACAAAGTTTAACATAGTGCAAGTGGGAAGAAATGCAATACATGTACATCTTGGTCCCTTTGTCAGTTTCTCTTGTGTTCGTATATTTAACTGTTCAAATATGACGAGAAGTGGTATATTTTCTTGAATGAGTATATTTATTCCGTGAAGGTCCGTTTCCGTAAAATACTCTGAATGTATTCGCGAAACAGGAATGTTTTTGGGTATATTGTGTAAATAAATGTTTGCAAATTTAATGTACAGTAAAGCTCATGTGTTAATGCATTCATTTGAACCTTAGTTTTTGCCTCCGATGAAAGTAGAAAATAGAACGGAATGGTTAGCGGGTGAAATAGAGAAAATTAAATTTGCTTCTCCTGCCTGGTGTGCCCCGCTGTACCCCGAAATACCTGCAGGAGGAACAATAATCGTGTTGAGGGAAGGAACATCACGCCTCGGGGATGTAAGATGGATTATACTTACGAAACTAATGAGCATAGACGTCGCCGCTCCCGTGGTTAATGGTGATTGTGCATGTCCGCGGTGTCAATCTATTCGCAATCGCCTTCCGTGAGCACTACATAAGTAATTGAGATTTATTCTTCTTCTCTATACTTTTTTGCTGCTTTACGCTTAATTGATTAAGGGGAATCGTATTCACAGGGAAAAACATCCAAGGCACGTTGAAACGTATAGCGCGCAATCTGTTTGGACACTCTGGGGGGGGATGTAGCGTTGAATGTGTCGGCTGCGGTTCGCAACCCGGGCCGATTGCCAGCAGCAAACGTCAGATGATCGGCGCTGTCCGCGCCGCAGGGCGAGCGACAGACTACACGTGCAGAGCGCGTCGAATGCTGATGTCGATCCGCGCCACTGCGCCTTTTCCGCACACATCTAATCGCATTCATTCAGCCTCTTCATCAACTGTGATTCGCATCGATCTAGCCGCACACATGCTTCGATGTGCATCGCATGCGCCCTCTACACTGTCGAAGCACCCAGACGCGTCCACGACTCAGCCATCGACGCGGCGTCACCTGGACAGCCCAGATCATGACTCTGGCCGCGGAAGCCTACGACATCAGCAAACGGAGATGTTGCACAGCAGCTTGTTGTTACCGTACGTCGTATTGACGGAGAGATAGCCTAACGCTCAGCGATGTGCAATTGCTTGGAGAGCAGAGATAATAAAATATGAAGGATGTATCTCTGTACACAATACTTTTCAACACACGATCTGTCGTGAATCTACCGGCACCAAAGGTATTTTATTTGTGAACGTATTGTCTGATGAGCTTAGAGTTCGGGGAATTTGTTACTGGTCACGAAGTCGAAGGGGTGGTAATTTTCGGAGTCTTTATGAGCAAGGGCATCCCCTATTGGAATGGAGTTTATATCCTCTTATCACCAGATTTACTTTTTACGATATCCATCACTGGAATTTTTTTCGACTAACGTGCCAGAAGTCTTACGAAGTGGTTCATATCGCAGACGCCCCTGCCTATTATATGAACTACTTCATCAGCATTAGCAGCACATAGAAAGTGATTCGATTCTAGATGAAATTACGATTCTAGATGAAATTTTCGTACCGTACATGTTATCTGCGTCACATCGTGAATAAACCCCCGTCATCCTACTGAAAATAATGGGACGTTCATTTCACGTACCCGCGACAGCTTGTGGTCGCAGAAAACCGCGTCCTTGCTTGTCTACTCTCTGTTCTATGGTTGTTTTGTATTTTACTTCATCCGGGCTTATTGTGATAGACGTATGAGGCTTTTCCTTGTGCAGACGACACGTGTACAACGTGACTTTTCAATTTTCATCTGCAGATGCATGTTCGGGCAACTCCCAACCGCAAACAGAACCCAAAATACTTCTGGTGATCCATCTACATCATAGTTTTCCGAAGTGGTCTGTATAGTCCTCTTGGCTGGGTTATGGCTCGCCTGATGCCGTACGTTTGCGAACCTCTGATCTAAGTGATTCATTCCTCACAGTAGCAGTGACTTGAGAAAGAATTATTTATTGCTAAATATATTGTTTGACCNTAATTTTGTTTTCGTCAATATACAGCTGGCAGAGTAGAAACATTGCTGGATGGTTGTAGACATCATGGAATGAAAATGTGTAAGATTCTCAGGGTCATTCTTGACGTTTCAACTTCTAAGTATTTTATTGGACTCGCACTTTCTCAATAAAATAATGAATAGCTTCTTCTTTTTCTTCCTCCTGCTCACTTCTTCAGGCGCGCACTGAACTCAATGACTTGGCGCTTAATGAAGGAATATGCTGCGAATTATTCTTTATGATGTCTGTGGCATCACAATGATTTAATATTTTTGTTAATTTTAATACCAAGAAATTTACAGAATATTCGTAAAGTCGCTCACTTACTAATTAAGAATGTGTAATAATAAAGTTGAAGTCTCATCATCTACGAAATCTCTTTTTGAAACTAAACATCTTAGATCCATTTAATCGACATTAAATGTTTCAAAATACTAAAATCGTGGGTCCTGTTCCAACGGGGAAATCTCTAATATTAGAGATCACACAGTAGGCATTAGTTATTTCTGTCAAGTTTTGTTACTAATATCCTCCCATATCGATTGAATATAAGTATGATTTATTTGACATCTTCACATTCCTGAATAATCATGCGGTACTGATTTCATGATGCTACATTAATTCAGCTATATCAAGTGGAATATGTACTAATGCCATGAGGAACGATGACGTTTTCGTACGGTGTATTAGACACCAGAGTCAAAGTAACAACTGCCAGATACGGAAAAATCCTCGCACAACCGTATCATTCACTTTTATGAAGGAAAATGTAAAATTTTGGTTTAAATTATAATTAAGCGAGCGCTCGTATAGCCAGCAACGCACGTTGTCATCGCGGAGAACTGGAAAACGATTATTTAGAAGAGCTTGTTTATATTACATTTTTGGAATTCTAGGTTTCCTGTGTGTCTGTAGTTCATAACCCGTAAAATTCCCACATGTATACAAATTAAATTGCCAATTTGATATTGGACGCAATAGCGCGGATTTAAGAAGTATTTTGTTCTGTTAAAAAAAACGCTTAGCAGTTTAAGAATCGCAAGTCCAATGCCAGGTCTATATGATTCAAAGTAGAGTTCGTTCAAAATAGGGCTCAGTATGCTCTTTTTTTCATACCGAGAAGGCAACGAAACATGTAATAGGCATAAAAACATGAATACTAGCAATTATTAAATTGTATAACACGCATTAAAAGCTGTCTTTGCTCGTTTTTGACTGATGAGATACTATGAGTGAGTGAGAAGTATAGGTTCACTATATTGCATAGTGTAATATTTATGTTGTGCATAACATTTCCTAATTGAGACGTTGTTTTTATACATTTCTAGTTATAAATATTTTCTTACACTAATATGCAGGTTGTTTTTGAGAGGTTGATGTTTATTGACGGTTGTAATATTTTGAAGTTAAATTATTTGTTTCTTGTTTGTTTACAGGTAAGTCTCGCCTTTAGTGTGGAAAGAAGTTTCGTCTTGAAACTCGATGGGTGCTTAGGGGTGAGTTGTTATTAGAAATAGTTGATCGCTCTGTAGAAATTCGAATAGTTACGGTGGCGAGAACTACTTCCTCTCGTCCCCTGAGGCTTCTGCGTGTGTCCTCGAAGACCCGTGGGGGTGTGAGGCGGCAACCGCAGCTTCCTCAGTGGGAGGACGTGTGTTCGAACCCTATTGCGTGGTGCTGGGATTTTCCACGTCAACTAAAGAGCAGAGCGAAGCTACTCGTGGCTGAGGATTGCAGAAGCCGGTGCTTGAAAAGCCGTTGCCGTGGTTTCCTCGTGACAGCTCGAGGCGGCTGCCCGAGGAGCGACTGCACAGCGGGCCGCACCCCGCGCTGCTCCTCCTCTCATCCCTTTCGTGCCCCCTGCCAGGGGGGCTGCATGCCCCCTGCCAGGGCGTTGAGAGGGAGAAGTGCTGACAAAACGTTTTGGAAATGTCATAAAGTGACAATGTTCAAGGAAAAATAACACGATGAAGATGTAATTGAAATAAAGGATGCATTATTTAAATTAAAAAATATCGTAATACTTGGCTGCATTTAAAATTCTCCTAATATTGTGTGGCAAACTTTTCTCATTGGCTGAAGTCGGAAGTCCAAGCGCAATAGCTAACCCATGTCTTTCCATCATGGATTATCCGAAATAAAAAGTAAAATAAGTTGCTCATTGCCTGGAAGCCATTTTCCACAAGATCGTAGTACTCTTCTCAAGGAATCTCTAGTTTTGAAGGATACGAGCGGAAAACCTTAATTATTTTGATATTTGATTAGTGTAAAAAATGGCTTCAAGTGAGCTGGATCTTTCGAGGTGAGGAATTTGAACCTATCGATTTACTATTTTCATTTTCGCGTGCTCAGCATGTTCTGAATCCGCAATCTCCGGCTTTGGGAACGTAGTACCTATTTGGCTGTCCGGGGAACGCCGCGTCTAAGCACAGGTGCCAACGTTTCGGCGAAATGCATTTCGTCCTGGGAAAGGTTGCAGAATGGCGGCCAAAACTTTGGCATCTGCGCCTAGGACGCGGCGTCTCCTGGACAACCAAGTAGCTGCGCCGGTTTGGAATCTCGAATGGCGTGTGTGAAATAAGGAGAAGGCAGAGGTTGCAGTCCTGCCGGCGTTTTTGGGCGAACCCCTCGCAGCGACAGACAGCGAGAGCTCTCCACCAGTTTCCTGGCCTTTGCGGACGCAACACGCTATACTTTCCACTACACGACTAGTACTTTCTTCCAATTCCTTCAGTATAACACGCAGCTGGCCCGGATGAAACGAAAGTAAAACCTACGATGAAGTAAATGCAAGCACGTCCAAGTCTTTCATGCCTACACGTTTTCTCTCACTCCCCACCAACCACCACCTGCCACTCATTTTATAAACTTTTGTGACGATTGAATCGGTAATTTTCCCCATATTCGACACAGTAAACGGACGTTATAGGGTTCTTACTTAATGTTATCATTTAAGTTTAAGTTCAGTCAAAAGAAAGTGTAAGTTGTCAAGTTAAAGGATCACACTTCTTTTGTGCACATCGCTATGACTCAAAGTTACTATTGTTATCCCTGTTAGCCTGTGTGGAGCTCATCTCGTTTGCGCGGGTGCAGCTGTGCGGCAGGTGCGTAGGGGTCGACGCGGCTGATAGCGACGCAGTGGATTATTTGCTCGCCCCTCTCCTACCATAAACCGTCTTCGCCTCCTCGCTGGACGTACCTCTTTTCAAATCCTGCGCCTTTGCGTTGCCGGTGTTGTGCGTTAGTAATCACAAAAGTATTAATTATTACATGATGTGACGCTTTTTCAATATACATTTTTTTACACTCTGAAGTAGTTAGTACCATTTTGACCAGCCCCCAAAAACACATGGTAAAAAAATGTGAAAGCCCATTAAAGACGTTGAAACGTTTTGATATTTGTTTAAATTATTTCAAATAAAACAACAAAACTTATAATTTTAGTATCGAAGTATTAATTAAAAACTCAAATCTTATTCCAATAAAAGTATTCTATTACAAACAAGTAAGGCTAAAGTCATTAGTCCTATAAGTGTAATGCATGTTTTTTTCCTCGGGATGTGGCGGTGACGTTCTCCCGCTGGATGGCGAGATCCTGCACCGACCTACTGTTGCCTAGTGAGGTTTTTCCCATCCAGATATCTCCCACCAGCGGGACACCGCCCCAGCAGGGACAAGCTCTAAGCTCCCGACCGGTCTCCCGGCATGTGTAGAGGTGAATGTAAGTAAGGAGTGAAAATAGGCTGAAGGAGGCGTAAGGAAAGATCGCGTGATGTCAGTAGCCCGTTTGTTAGAGTACTGCTACGGAATTCGCCTGGTGTTGATCGTAGAAGACACGGTAAACTACCGATGAGAGGAGTCGGCCGCTAGAACTCTCCTTTATACAGCGGCTGAATTCGACCCAGGCTGCCCAGGCAGTGTGGAAAATTCTTCCACCGTCGGGCGTGGAGCTAGGACCTCCCGGTCAGAGGGCTGCATCGAATTTGCCGCCAGTCCTTAAGTCTTAATGGTCGTGATTTCTGCTTCCGCGGCCGCACAAAAAGCGTGGGCGGGGCAGGGCGTGCGGGGCGAGGCGAGGCGCGTGGCCCTGGGCGCCGCGCCGGAAGGGCTTCCGACGGAAGAGGCGGCCGCCAGCGCCAGCGCCATTCACTGCCCGCGCCTAGACGAGCGTGGTCTGCGAGCGGCCTCTCTGTGCGCGTCGGCCGTTTCGTCTCTCAAGCAGCCCGGCCCCTCCCCGGTGGATGCTAACGACGTTTTGCGGCCCAGCCAAATTTGGCGTATCTCTCACTCTCTTTCTCTCTCTCCCTCTCTCTCTTTCTCTCCCTCTTTCTCTCTCTTTCTCTCTCTCCCTCTCTCTCCCTCTCT
>BOPP01000225.1:1120206-1130286 GCA_017312745.1 Gryllus bimaculatus | reverse complement strand
TTTTTTTTTTTTTTGTTTTTTGTTTTTGTTCTGTCCGCGTTGTCATAATGTTTCAACACCGGTGAACAACTCTATCTTCAAATCTTCTTTCGAGACCGACTAACATAACATTTTGAAATCGTGTTCTTCCCTTCGTTTTCTGTTTTCTAAACCTTCCTTGATAAATTTCGCTGTCATCTCCAATTCTTTGTGCGTTCCTTCGTGTGAGTTTTCGCTCTCCTTTCATTTTTTATCAGCGTTTAGGTAACGAATGTTTCGGGGAGATTAGTACAGATATTCTTCTACTTACGCCTGCATTAATTTTCTGCCACATACTTTTGTCCTCGTGAATTATTTGCTCTTATTGCTCACGCCGGATCAAGTAATTTGTTTAGAATATAAATGTTTACCAACAAACATTTTATTATTTTTTTGTTTCTTTTATTCTTAAGAATAGTTTTCTTTTAATAGATTTACTTTTTAAATTTTCATTTTAATGAGACACTAAAATAATAAAGTTTTTTACTTGTAACGTACATTCGCTTTATTTTCCAGTTTTGTTCTGGCAACTTTGGTCACTACAGGTCGAAAACTTGTCGTAAATTAAATCTCATTCATGTTCGTTAACAACATAGTAGGAATGCTGAATACTTTTAACTTGTAAGTAAACCACTATCATCTCGGAGCGGTATTTCCGAGTGTGTTGCTTGTCGATACCTGATGCTAACAAATGTGGATTCAGTTCCACAATGGGAGTCTTTGGAAGTAATAGGGAGATTTTGCACGGGGTAGCAAACCGAAATCGATTGCAATCTCGATTGCAATCCCGATCTCTTACGCGTGCGCTAATGTGCAAGTGATGCGAAACCTCAACTGCGCGTGCGTGGAAGATCGGTAGTGCTGTCCATTGCTAAGGCTTCGCCGTGCAAAAACTCCCTAATATAGAGAGAGTATTTGTAGGAAGGTACTGCTTTGACAGGTACTGCTGCCAATAAAACTGCAGATTATTATGCACGCGCTCGATTCATCAATGAGTTCGTTTGCAGCTGGCTCATTTGTACATGCCTTCGTCACTATCTTCTGCTCTTGCCGTGCCGTCGCCCCCGCCAATGACATTCTTTCCGTTTCGCGTCTGTCAAGGTAAACTGTGTGTGTGTCGTCCCCATAAATGGAGCGGGTTGGACTTTTGGTTGCCGGGCGCGTGGGGACGGGGGGAGGGAGGGCGGGAGGGGAAGGGGGCAGTGACGAATGCAGTTGTCGCGTTGCGCGGTGCCGCGCGTGGGTTCGCTTCGGCGGCCACGTGGCCTTGCCGGCGGCTGCTTACCGCTCCACTCCACTCCACTCCGCTCCCACTCCACTCCGCTCCCGCCGCGTGTGGAACAGTGGAACCGACCGGGTTTCTGCACCGCCCCGCCCGCGCACACTTGTTACTCGTGTGACGCCCATCCGTACGACTCCGCATCGCTACGAGCATGCCTCGTTGGCTTGACGGAACATTAAAGTGGGGTCGCTATATCGTTACTCGTGTGTTGCATCTCGGCTCATTCACGTTGTGTTATCTTAAGGCCAGCTTCACACTGTCTGCCATACGTCCGAGTTGGCTCTAAAAATATGCTGGGAGGACTCGAAGAATCTTATGCAATTACATGTTATTGATGGAGTATTATCTACTACTTTGGGGATGTTGTTTATATGACGTTGGAGTGAGGATTATGTTGTGAGTCGAAAAATGACAGCTTAAATTCTTTGAGAAAAAAACGTATTGGTCATTTTTTTGTTGCTGGAATTTTTAAACAAGGAAATTGTTTTCATGAAAATATCCATTGCTATTATTTCGCACAGTTCTGTTTGATTTCATTCTGCTATCAGTTCCTGGCCAGCACATCGTACTTCAACTGAGTTTATTGCAGTATTGTTTTGTAACATTAGTTGACGTTCGTTGCTCAAGATGGAAGAGAAGTACTTCTGTCTACATCACATGTTAATTTTACATGTGTAGACATGCAAAATGACAGCGGCTGTACTCATTTTCACATCGAATAGGCGTCTTGTAGGCAATGTTATTTTTAGGGAAGAAATTCGTTCACTGCTGCCAAATTATTTGTTACAGTGCGGAGAAAAATTAGTCTTGTAGAGAAAATTACCAGAACCGCAGAGGTGATCAAGAAGAATGTGTCATTCAGATGCTTAAAAATTCAAACGCTGGATTCCTGCAGAACTGAAGTTTTAAATGCCTTTTCATTCACACCGTAATTTCTTGTAAAATTAATTTTTTAAACCGATATAATACAGTACAGTTGCAATGGCTGCTTGCAGTACTTTCATTTTATCAATACACTGAAATCGGTTCAGTTAAGAAAAATGAATTGTCAACGGAAAAAGTGCTGGGTTTTTAATTTGGGCATTCAAATAGATCGTCGCTGGCTAATTATCGTTCTTGACGTCCAATTAAAAACTTGGTGAACTTAGCAAGAAATGACGCCTTTCCTTGGCTGCGGAAATAATTGATGATTTCCACTGCTGGCTTTTCGTTGGAATTTGTTTAGACTTTTTCAAGTGATGGCTGAAGCGTTAGTAGGGCAGAAATTGCAGTATTATAATAGTATGTAACCGTTCCTAGTAATACGAGGAAGAACGTTCTGCTGTAGCATCTCTAGTTTAATTTTATAAGAGAATTCAAGTAAAGAGTGTCGTGTATTAGATATGTCCAATAATAAAAAAGATTGCGTATATAATAATAATAATAATAATAATAATAATAATAATAATAATAATAATAATAATTATAATAATAATAATTAATATTATTATTATTATAATTAAAAGCCGGCCCCGTGGCACAGATGGTTGTGGCAGCCGTCGTCCGAGGAGGCTGCAGGTTCGAGTCCTGGTGTAATTGTACGATTGCCCCTTCACGCCTCATCATCATCCTATCATCTCATAATTCGCTATTCAAGGCATAACAACCTTGAAATCATGGTATACAGCCGTAAGATGCTGATTAATATAATTACACACGTTCATCTCTCCGGGGCCTCGTGATTTTGACGATTCTCGTGCAAGCAAAGGTGACGTATTGGCAACACCGCATGGATTCTCCATAAGACACATAGTAGTTCGTACTTCCCAACGTGAAAAGCGGTCTAGGCGGTCAGTGACGTAGCCTTCGCGGATGCAACGCTATTGGCGAACAAGTATCATAGTCACTGTAATTCCTGATGCGTGATTCGCCAATCACGTGGGCGCTGTTTTCGTCAGCTGCAGGCGTCGGCAAGAGGATGATCCACGGCGTCTGATAGAGCAAATAAATCTCTGGGCTTCATTCGTCTTCTTATGCAATAATGGGAAGCAGCATTTGCTTTTTCTCGGCACATGTTTATGAATGCGTATTTATGATAGCCTTTATTACGATCGGCTTAAGATCAATAATTGGTTTTATCGCCAGACGAGCGAGATAAATGGCATTGCTGCTTACAAGTCGCGGCATCGCGGGTTTAGATTTCGCTGCAGAATGCAAGTAAGAATTCTAAAGCGTTAGTATTAATGTAGTTATTTCTGTTCACAGCGGTGTGGTTCGGTGGTTAGGGACGTAGGTAGGCTGGTGCATCCGTCCATTTTCAATGAAGATAACAATGGTAATGAGGGACCCATTTGAATCTTCTCCCCCTCACGTCACATACAGTTTTTACTGTTTTTTGGCTAAATAAATCTAAATCTAAACTTCCTGCGCTGGCATTCCCGAGAACGTCCCTACGCCTCTGCAAAACTTATGTTTTGATTAAAGGAAGGTTGTTAATCGAATAAGTATAGTTTTAAATGATGCAAATATTTCTTTTAGACAGCTTGCTATATTTTTGTGAATGGCTTTAACTCCCTCATCTGCTTATAATGTGCTGGCCACGCCTCTTGAGGGAGACAACTGACTCAAGACCACGTCTCTTGTCACTTTCAATGGATTTTCCAAAACTGCGCTTCGATTTGGAAATCGACGGGTGTGCGGTTATACTCTCTATTACAAAAAACTAGAACTACTTCTGTGTATCGCTGATATACGTACAGAAGCAACAAATGTCACGAAATATATTTTTACGTTCATTTCCCGACCTCCAGTGGAATTTCCTAGTCAAGATTAATTGTGTATTTCGGAGGAGACTTTTGGCGGTCTAATTGTGTGATATGCGACGTTGTAAATGACTCGTACGGTGCTACAAGGGTTGAGGTGTGATGGGTTCTGTCTAATAACGTGGAGAAAGCTTAATCTCGAATCGCATCGGCCCGCGTTGCCTTGCCTTGCCCTACCGTCGCTTTCCCTTTCGTGACTCGCCCTGCCGTTCCTGCTACGCCGTGCCCGACTTCTCTCCGCCTCGCCCGCTCCGCCCGCCCCGCCCCGTCCCCGCCCGTCCCCGCCCCGTCCCGCCCGCCCGTCCCGCCTCGCCCCGCCCCGTCCGCGCGCCCCATCTCGCCCGCCCCACCGCCTCGCCCGCGCACACCACGCCCCGCCCCCCGCCCGCCCCATCTCGCCCCGCCCCATCTCGCCCCGCTCCGCCCGCCCCGCCCGCGCCCCGCCCTCGCCCCGCCCTACCCCGCCTCGCCCCCACACACGCCTCTGTCTCGTCTTGCCCTCTCTGCTGACCCTCGCTGACGCCTGCATGTACTCACCCTGCCAGTTCTAACTCCTGCCGCCCCACGCCGTACCCGACCCTGCGGAATATGAATTTTAAAGCAAATTGTCTGAACGATTTAGGCGTTACCGTTGGCCACACACGGACGTTTTGCCGGCAATCGAATTTAGGGATCAAGGGTCCATGAACCGGGATTATGATTACACATCGTGTTAGAGGACGTAAGGAGTCTGTGGGTTAATACAGAGGGGCAAGATTTATCCACTTTTTCGTTTCCAGGGCCCGGCATTAAGAGCTTTTCTGTCGAAAAGTCGCCGGTTTCCTGCTCAAGATTAACAAGTTGGCGAGAAAGTAAAATTATATATTAAAACTAACGACCTCTAAGTCTTTATCGCTTAAACGAATCACGTTCCTTTCTGAGTTTACACCGCTAAACTGTGCGAAATTAAGCGAGTACTTAGTTCAAAAGGCTGCGCCCCTAAGTTGGGAAATGTTGTTTGTTTTTTACTCATACGTTATTGCTTGTTATTGCATTCGCTACGGAGCTCGATATTACCATGAATCGGGAGGATCGTGGTTACGAGGGAAAGGGCCCTAGGGCCCTCGGGTCAGAGGCCCTAGGACAATTGTCGCCGCTCATCATTAGAACCATACAACGCCCATGGTGCGTTACTACACATTATTACGCGGCAAGCACGCAAACGCGCTTTCTTTGATTTCAATGGTGTTATTTTATTAAATCTTTCAGATATTTAATGTGTAGAAAATGTAAAAAAAAAGTCAACAATTTTCTATAAATAACGCCCTTACGGGCGGACTGTTGTTTTAACGGACAAGAACCTTTTTCTTTTATGGCTCCTTGTATATCAATGCAATCAGTAAACAGTACGAAATCCACATACATTTGATTCAAAATGTTTAGTTTTAGTCCTATTGAAAATTTGAAATCTGATGTATTATTTCATTTTAATGGATCATTTCTTTGCTTTAGTGGACGAAATGGGAACAATGATAGCTACATTTGGGGAAGTACAATGTCAACTGACTTCTCCAAAAACACTGCCTCAAGTTAGTTGTCCTGTGACGAACCACCACGTTGAAAACCATTTATTCACCCGTTGCTTGGAAATATTGCGCCAGTTGCTGTGGGCGTGGCGCCCGCGAACGCGATGTAGTACGCTAGTTACCTTGCCCGCGACCTTGACATTCCTGTTACGCAGTACCCAAGGGGTGGGGGGCTCGTGGAGCTGCAGACCCCTATCTCCCCCTCCCCCTCAGAAGTCAGTGATACATCTTAAAAATATAGTTTTTACTCATTTTCTTTACTGATAAATGCTATTCAATATATCTTTTGTTTACTTTATAAATATTAATAAATAAATATACATTTCTTAATAACACCAATCAACAGATTTTGTATTTAACATAATTGAAAAATTGTGTGTAAGATAACTTCAAGTCGGCTGGACACTAAACACGTAGTAACCTCCTCTGAAAAAAAATATTTTTGCTCTTCTGTGGTAATATCTTTTTGTTTTAATTTCATGGACACGTACGTATATTCGGAGTAATGTACGAGGTGAAGATAGTTTTGTAATGCTGCGGGCAAACAATTGAACATTAATGGCTAGAACATTAAGAGAAATGTTAAAAATGACTCCATTTAAAAATGAAATTAATGTCTACAAATTATTGCCATGTACTTTATGTGTATATATTATTAGTTTTCACCGAATTTGAAGTGAAATATTAAAAACATAATTTTTTCAAAAACAGCTTAAAATTTTGTCTTTAATCTTTTCGTACGGATGGTCTTGAATGCACTGTATACCATATCATAAACGCCCTTTTGGGGTGTTCTTTCAATTTTTCCACAATTACACACACACACACACACACGTGTATGTGTAATATCTCTGACGTTAATATTTTACATTATGGGAGTTTTTTATTCATTCATCCACTAGTAAGAACATTTGCTTCAAATGATATCAGATTGTTCGTTGAAAACTCAAAAGTTTTTTTGTGATAAGAAGATTTCAATTGCTCGATTTAAGAAACACCCGACCGACAATTTTCAAACACAAGTCTAATTTCTTGGACACGATTTTAAACATGTATCACAACTGGAATTTAAACGTATATTGTTATTTTTTGTTGTAAGACTTTAGTGGCATATCATTTATTCACATTTCGGGTCTTTTCTTTTCTTTCTTCCTTTCTTTCTTTCTTTCTTTCTTTCTTTCTTTCTTTCTCGCTTGCTTGCTTGCTTTCTATTGCGTTTCTTGTGCATATAGCCCAACAAGCTAGTATATACTACATAGAGTGGCTGCCTCTATAGTTTCAGCGCTTTTAGGGGAGGCTTGCTGAACTAGTGGCCGCCATGTTATGTGAAGTCAACGCATGCGAGTGGTGGCGTAACCGTCCGCAACCAGCGCCGTACATAATGCTAGAATACTGTTTCCCGGAGGGCGCTGCTTTGACTGCAAAACGGAGGCGCTTCGGCCACTCTACGTAGTGTATTCGAGCGCGTTGGAGTGGCCAGTGCGGCAGTTTCCGCACGCGGGCGGCGCGGCGGCGGATGCTGTAGTTTCCAGCTGGGAGCGCCGCGGCAGTTCCGCGTTCGCTGCTCACTGCCGACTCCTCCGCGGCCTCTGCCGGAAGGACCGCCGGCCCCGCGCACAACTCCTCACTGCCGGCGGCCACCCATTCAAAATCAGTCTAACAGCGCATTCAATTGAATTGAATAAATGCGTTATTTTACGTGGCGAGACAGGCCATGAAGCCTGCTCTTCCGTCAGACCACGCAAATTTCGCTACGCTCATTTCATCAACTAGCGAAGAAAGGAGGTATTTCTTGGGCGACGAAATAGGCGATTTGAATTTTGCGCAGAGGCGTCATTTAGGCTTGAGGATCTTTTACATGCAAGTAAATCTACGAACATGGGACAGCCGGCTTTACTTCCCCACACGTAGGAAGACGTACGAAGGATTTTCTCGCCCTTAAAAATCCACAGCTTCGATCGGGTTTGAACCCGCCAACTTGGGTATATGCTAACCATTGCCGTCGCCCATTCGCTTTGAACTGGTCAGTTCGTTGAGAATGTTTTTTTATTTTTTACTGATCCGTTATAGCTTGGAGTAGCCCTAGATACGGAGCGCGATACTCACTGCGTAACTTTCCTGGATCGAGAGGGTCGTGGTGACGAGGGAAACACGAAAACAGTTGAATGATCACGTTCTCTTTTGGAGGGAATTATAAGAGAGGATTGTGAAAGGGGATTATGGGAGGAAAATATGGAAAGACAGAGCAGGTCACGTTTTCTTCTAGTAACAATAAGTAAATCTGAATGAATAAAATTAAGTAAAAAGCACAATTATGTATTACCACGGGCGTTAACTGATTCTAATGATCTCGGGCCATCGGACATTTTGTCGCCGCTCGATCATTAGAACCCCTGTAATGCATTAAATATTATAGGTTCCCCAACTGCATAGTATTGGAGATGAACAAGACGTCTGCTTACAACGCAGGAGCATTTTGTTAATGACGGTTGGTAAGTGGTCGGGGACCGGAGCGCTCCGTCAAAATCGCTTCGCCCGAATTGATCCGGCGGTCGCAGTGCGTGCGCCGTGGGCTGCCAATATATCCCTCTCCAGGGAGCATCAGGCAGATGAGCGTGGTGCCCCTCGCATGAGCAGCACGCGAGCCACGTGGTCATTCCACTCTCCGTGAGTGGCGCGGGGCTGCCTGGCTGGCGTGTGCCTGCCCCGCTCTTTAATCACACGTAATGTCGTAGAGCAAGGGTACGAACTACTTCACTGGCGTTATCAGCTATCATCATCGCTCTCTAGCCAGTGGTACTCTTCCCCTCTAAGTCGACTCTTCACTGATCATACTTATTGTTGGAGTAACTGAGGAGACGTGACCACCTCACAGAGCTCAAGCAGCTGTTGCCACTTCAGCAACTGTGTCTTTGAGGTTGTAGGGTTCGCTGCCGTCGGTGCCGGATATTCGAGACTAACTTAGTGGAAGTCGGGCGCAGGCTGGAGGAGAATTTTAACGGCCGGCTGCTCTGATCGTTATTTTCCGTGGGTTATCTTATCAATACCAGGCGAATCCCGGAGAAGTAACGTAACAAACGAGCCGCGGACGCGCGTATTCTTTCCTTCCTCTTCCTCGTCCTCGCCACTCCCGTTCGTCACGCACGCTTACATTTAAATACTCGACCGCGCATGGCGGAGATGATAGTTTGTCGTAGCTGGGACGGTGGCCCGCTATGGGAGATATCAGGAAGGGAGAACCGCACAATCCGACGTCTAAGTCTTCGCAAGGTCTAACGATCCAGTGGGAGGAGCAACACCGCAGATTTCAAGCATTCAACGTGCACTAATCCTATGGCTCCAACGACCTTAGCAGTTGACGCGCCTCGAAATAATCAGACAATATGTGAGAATATTCCCGAGAGCAACTGTAGCGAAATTCACACTAAGTCCAAAACTTATGGCCAAAATGTTTTTACATAAATTTCAAAAATCAATCAGTGAAGGTTTAATAATTCGAGACTATTGGTGCTATAGAATGGCACAGACTTTCTCGTTAGTCTAACTAGTTATTTCTTGATTCTCGGTAACTTTTGAGGTTGCCCCACCTTCTTCCCAGACGTCATCTAATGGATCCTAAAAGATCTACTAGCGCCTCTCGCGATTTCTACCGTTCCCGAAGGTCAACTTCTTGCTTCCCGAACCTGACATAAGACTATCATGGCCCTCTACCCGTGCATACATATTTGCCGGTGGTTATTTGCATGCGTGTAATGCTCCATGTCCAAACACAACTCGCACACAGTTACCTGTGAGGTAAAAGATTAAGAAGGATTAGGGCCACGAGGGACTCGTTTTCTGGCCGCGACACCCACAGAACTTCAAACATTCCAGCCTTCGCGGGTTTCGCGCCCACAGCCTTAATGTCCTCTTTCTTTGGCTCCCCTGCCCCAAGCCCCGTGTCACGAAGCCGACTTACGTGAGAGTACTATTTGGAAACGTATTACGCGTTTGTAACAAAATTTGATAAGCCTAGTAACACAATGAAATTGATATTCTTTATCCTTACTCGACATTTATTGATCTTTGTGAGACATATTTAAAAACAATACGTTCATGTACTTTTTGAAGCGTTATATGCAATGAAATACAACATTTTTCAGTGAATTTCTGTTGAAATCTCGAAATCTATTATAAGTAGTATACATACGCACCCGAGAAACAGTGCAGTGGTGGAGGAATTTCTTCGAGTGGACGTACCTGCGAGGGTAAATGGGCGAATCCCGGCGGAGGCGGAGGCAGCCGCCTCAAGGGCGCACGGAAGCGGTCACGGGCGCAGGCACCAAGGCCACCGCTCGCCCGCCCACAGTTGGCTCGCCCACCCACCGCTCGCCTCCTGCCCACCGCCCGCCTCCCGTCCACCGTCCGCCACCCC
>BOPP01000225.1:1082138-1120181 GCA_017312745.1 Gryllus bimaculatus | reverse complement strand
TCTTGGGGGGTGCTGGGGGCGGGCTGGGGGGGTCTGGGGGGCAGTCGGGGATGCTGGGGGAAGTGGGGGGCATGCTGGGGGCAGATGGGGCTGTGCTGGGGGCAGGTGGAGGAGTCTGGAAGCCGGCTGAGGGCGGTTGGGGGCGGTCTGGGGGCGTGGCTGGGGGCGTCTGGGGGTGGCTGGGGCCGGCTGGGGGGCTGCTGGGAGCTGGCTGGGGGCAGGCTGGGGGCGGGTCTGGGGGCCGGCAGGGGGCAGGTTTTCGGGAGGCTGGGGGCTGTCTGGAGGCGGACTGGAGGGGGTCTGGGAGCGTCTGGGGGCGATTGGGGGCCGTCTGGGGGGGTTCGGGTGGCATGCTTTGGGCGGGCTGGGGGGGGCAGGGAGCGGGCTGGGTCTGTTAGGGGCGGTCTTTGAAGGCGGTCTGGGGCGGTCGGGGCATGCGGGGGGGCTGGGAGCCGGGCCTGGTGGCTGTCTGGGGGCGGGCTGGTGGCGGGCTGGGGCGGTCTAGGGGCATGCTAGGGGGGCTGGGGGCGGTCTGGGGGCGGCCTGTTGGCAGTCTGGCGGCGGGCTGGGGGGCGTACTGTGGGTGGGCTGGGGGCGGTCTGGGGGCATACTGCTCCCCCATCGCGGGCTGGGGGCGGCTGGGGGCAGTCCTGGGGGCGATCGGGGCGTGCTGGGGGCGGTCTGGGGTGCAGGCTGGGGGCGTGCTGGGGCGGGCTGGGGGCGGACTGGGGGCGGCCTGGGGGCAGCTGGGGCGGGTGGGGGCGTACTGGGGGCGTGCCTGGGCAGTCTGGGTGGGGCTGGGGGGCGGGCTGGGGGCGGGCTGGGTGGGCTGGGGGCGGTGGGGCAGGCTTGGGGGCGATCGGGGGCGAGCTGGGGCGGTCTGGGGGCAGCTGGGGCGTGCTTGGGGGCCGGGCTGGGGGCGGACTGGGGGCGGCTGGGAGTCTGGGGGCGGGCTGGGGGCGTACTGGGGGGTACTGGGGGGCAGTCTGGGTGCGGGCTTGGGGGCGGGCTAGGGGCGGGGCCGGGGGGTTGGCTTTGGGGCGGGGCTGGGGGGGGGGTGGCGGAGAGGTGGACGGAGGGGGGCGTGGGCAGGAGGCGAGCGGTTGGGTGGGCGAGCACTGTGGGCGGCGAGCGGTGGCTTGGTGCCTGGCCCGTGACCGTTCCGTGCGCGCGCTTGAGGCGGCTGCCTCCGCTCGCCGGATTCGCCGCATTTACACCCGCAGGTACGGGTCCATCGAAGAAATTCCTCCACCCTGCATGTTTCTTTTCGGTGGTATTATCTACTTATAATAGATCTTCGAGATTTAACAGAATTCACTGAAAATCGTTTGTAGTTTCTCTTGCATATAACGTTCAACAAGTACATGAACGTATTGTTTTTTAAATAATGTCTACCAGATCAATAAATGTGAGTAAGGATAAAGAATATCAATTTCCGATTGTGTTTACTAGGCTTACAATTTTGTTAAAAACGCGTAATACGTTCCAAATAGAGAGTACTCTCACGTAAGGTCGGCTTCGTGACTGCGGGGTTTGGGGGCAGGGGAGCCTAATAACGCTAATATGAGTCGTAATTCTTATGCTGCTTCTTGTTCCGGCTGTTTGCTGGATAAGTCTTCCTCTTTTGCTTGAAGGGCGTGACATGTTTTCTGACCAGTCTTTTCTGTCTTGGATCCTGTCTTGTTTCTCTCGTGCTACGTAAACATCCTGTAGTTCCTCGTCTGGCCCTACATCTCTTCTTCTAACTATTCTTTTTCTAGCTTCTTTCTCCTTCCTACTAGGTTACTGTCTTCGTGAGTTTGCTGTTTGGACATCGTGAGCCTTTACTTGCATTTCTCGCAAATAACACCCTTGTGCCATATACATACTCTTCTGTTTTAATTCGTCTACCTCCTGGCTGAGACTCCTGCTTGCCTTCTATGCTAAATGCTTCCTCTTATGCTTCAGTGCTTTCGCTGCTGGTAATGCTAAATGTATAGGTGCATACCTCGTGCCGTAACCTTGGTCTGAATGCGAGTATTGCTGCGCTCTATGTTATCGTATCTTCTTCTTCTCTTATTGGATACCTCACTTTACTGTTATGGCTCGCTCTGGGCGTACAACTGTCTGCTGGCCGTCACATCCCAATAACTAGTTACGTTTCTGTCTCCTTCCTCTCTGAGCATCATAGAGATATCACTCTTAGTCTTATCATGACCTAACGTAGAAGCTCTGTGGCGCCATCTCTTCAGTCTGTGTCCTTCTAGTCTCTCACCAATTCTTTAGTTTTCTTCGTATATATTTAACTATCTTCTCCCTTCACTCTTCGGACTTTGATTCTTACTGAATTTCTTATGTGCAATATTTTCGGTTTCTGCATCTACTATCTGTCTTTCTTCTTCCTGATGTAGTGCTGGAACTCTTCGGCACATGTTCGCTCTTCTCTCTGGAATCTATATACTCTCTCAACACATACTCTTTTGCTCCTTCTGTCCTGTACTCGTATTATCTTTTCTCTCAGGCGCGTCTCTTACATCTTGTCTAAGTGCTTCGTTGGATCTTCATCGTTGCTATTAGTTGCTCATACACCTCGTCTTGACTATGCTTGCATAAGCTGCTTCTGTGCTTGTTGTCTTCCCTCTCCCTACTTCTTGTGTCTCTATTCGTCTCCCTCATGTACTTCTTCTGCTTTGCTTCTGTCTTCCTTCTAGACTTTATCGTACCTGTCAGGTTCTTTGTGCGGCTTTTTTCTTTCTCCTTGAATATCCTTCCAATATCTGGTGTCGCCCACCTCGCCTCCAGCTCCCTTACCTTATTCTAACTCTACCTCTATCCCTCTTCCTCTTCTTTCTCCTTCTTCTCTGCGCCCATTGCTCGAGTTCTCCTATTAATTTTAAATAGCTCGCTTAAGCCTGTTGTCCTCTTGTCTTCTTGCTACTCCGATTCTAACTGCTCTGGTAACCTTTGCTGGCGTATGGCTACGCAGCTCCTAACTGAGTGCATTTCTCTCTCTCTACGTATTTCCTAAGAATATGCTCTTGTTCTCTTGGTCCTCGCGGCTTTCTCGTTTTCTTTGTTTCTATCGTCCTACCTTCTTGCTTGCTTTTCTCTTCTCTGCTGTGCATTCGCTCTGGTATCTTTTGCTATAGCTTTACTCTACTCTTTACTCCTCCTACTCTTCTCCTGGAAAACTATATTGCTATCAGTTCTCCTAGCATCCTCGTGCCGCTTTTTTCAAAATTCTGATAGACATGCAGGTACTAATCAGGCAACTATGACGATTTGACTCTCGTTTGACCGTTCTCTTGCTATGATTGATCAGCTACTGCGCCTGTAAAATGTGGCACTAGCATGAGCCATGAGCCGACTGAGTCCATTTGGAGACTCCTAGAATTCTTATGTTTGGAACGTGAATGTGAACATTTTTCTTCTCAGGCCGTATCTGAATATCGGCACCTTGCACACGATGGGGTTAGTGAACGCGTAGACAGAGAATATCAGCTAATCCGCAAATTATTTCTGTGGCAATACCGAAAGTAGTTGCGCATTTCGCTGAGTGGAGCGCATTGTCGTCAAAGCACGCATGCACATCTCGGTGAGCAAATACTAGCATGATGTTTCTCGATCGGCTGCTTTTGTAGCTTGAGAAGACAGGAGTAACGCTTCGTCACAAAACGCGTATTATACAGTGTTGAATGTAATCGTCAGTTCTAAGAAGACGTCATAAGTACTATACTATAGGCCTTTGGGCATTTAAGCTCTTGCAAAAGGAGGATAAGTCGACGAGTCTCTTCTCGAAGAACAGCGAAGAGATGAATGTAACTCGATCGCTACTGAGTCCCAAGTGTTCAGGACGTCCGTCTGCTCAGCAAGAGGGCAACGTATGCTGTATTACATAACACTGCCGATCAATGCGTCCTCCTCACGTGCCACTTCCTGTATGCAGTGTGGTATAAAAAAGCGAAGGGTTCTCGGAAGAGCAGAGCACGGAAGTATCTAGGTCTGGGCTTTTTCTCTCTCTCTCTCTGCTGCTTCAGGGGTGGATTCGCACCTGCTCCTCTTCTACCTGCCAGATAAACGTCTCCGAGTACTCTGGCGTTTGTGATGGGGTGTGCGAGCCCGAAATCGTGAGGGATTGAAGGAGCGTAGAAAGGAGCACAAGTGACCCTTGGCACCCGCTTTTTGGATTGCTCGTCATAAACAGCGTTAGTGAGAGCACAGAGTATTTTCACACGTGTGACTTAGTGAGGGTCATGTGACTGACTGTAGGTTAAAAATGACACACATGTGACATCAGACGTCAAGTACTGTTTTCGATGGTAGTATCTGCAAAAGGATGTTATGCTCTGCGCACACTCCGATGAATAGAGGACATTTGATCTGATTGTGGATTCATTCCACTGGTCCAAGAAGGCATCATGATTTTTCTAGTAAGCGTCTGGTGAATGGAAATAAGTTGCTTTATGTTAGTAGTTATCATTGTGGACAGTTACTCAACTGTCGAAATACATTCGAAGTGAATTTGGGAGGAACTGCTCGGGAACTTCGAATCGTTCCCAAATAATATGTTGATAAAAATTGTAAGTGTGCGATTGCATCACTAGAATATTATTGTACGAGGGAAATAGTAAATATAATTTATGTTGTGGAAATAATATAATGATCGTGTTATGGCTGGAGACAGATGGAAATATAGGAATAAAAATGGTCTAAAACTAGGGCATTCTCCTGTAATACTACAGGAAAATCAATAGAAATACGTGGAGGTGATTCGTAGCATCGCTGGTGCCGCAGAACCCTTCCAAGCTTTTGCCCCGGCCGGCCTGGAAGTTGCGCAGGGGTTGGTTGCTTGGGGATGGAGCGGGAGAACGGTTCCCGCCGGGGAGAAGCAGAACGAGGCGGAAGCGAGAGGGCAACGCGGGCGCCGACCGGAGGTGCTGCCCCTGGAAACGCCGGCCTCGCTCCGTGACGCTCCGCTCCGCCCCCAGCCCGCTTACCCCGCCAACCCCTGCCCTCGTGCCTGCGCCCCCGGCTCCGCCGTGGATGCACCCGGACCGTGGCGGCGGAGGCCGCGAGCCGGCGCGTTTGCGCCTGCGGCGGCGCCTCGGCCCCTCGCACGGCCCGGCACGCGCCGCAACGGCTGCGCGCGCTGTTGCAACTCCCGCGCAGGTCGCGCCAATCATACAGTCGCGCTCCGCCGCCGCCGTCGCCGCCCGCCCGCCCGCCGGTAGCCGCCGCTTACGCCGCTCTCGCTGAGTTTATTGAACTCGGCGGCGGCCCGCCGCCAACCGCACCCGGCCGCGACCCCGGGCCGCCGCGGCCGCACCGCACCCGCGCCACGTACGCAGCGCCACAATAACGATCAACCAACGGTTTTTCTCTTTTTTAATGTCGGCTTGTTATTGGTCCGGCGACGGGCGAGTGTTTGAGCGCGAGCTCTGCGAATTGGGGGCCGCGCTTGGTTGTTAGCCCGGAAAGCCCGCGCGCGGTGTCGCGGACGGAACGTCGGCGGGCGCGGCGCGAAGCAGCAGCAGGCATCCTACCCCTGGGAACGCGCAAAATATTCTTTGGGCGAGCTTTATCGACGTGCCTCTAGCGCCGCCGCCTCGTTGCCATCCCGTCGGCGAGCCACGCCGCGCGGTGGGTTCGCGTAGACTTCCTCCCGAGGGCAGAGCGGGTGAGAGAGGGATTCAGCCGATTGCCGCTCGGCTTGGTCGCGCCGCGAAGCGAACGATGCATCAAAGGCGCGCTTGTCGATGACAATCGGCCGCTTGGCAATATGCGATCTGCCGTGTGGGCCCGCCGTAATTGCGCCTCCGTTCGGACGCACAAGGCACGCGCGCGGCTGCATATTTGGGCTTGTGCAGCGGGCCCACACGTCTCCCTCCGCATCGTA
The DNA here is from genome assembly GCA_017312745.1 of Gryllus bimaculatus. Classification (NCBI taxonomy): domain Eukaryota; kingdom Metazoa; phylum Arthropoda; class Insecta; order Orthoptera; family Gryllidae; genus Gryllus; species Gryllus bimaculatus. The sequence goes on along the minus strand of BOPP01000225.1, from coordinate 1,114,306 downwards.
AATTAGTGTGTCGGGCTGCGGTAGATCGTGCCCCGAACCGCCGACGGCCAGGGGAGAGTCGGGTATATTGGCGCCGCGGCTACAGCGCCTCGCCTTCGTCTTACTCTTGCTCACTCTCCCGTCTCTAGCCTGGCCCCGGTCCGCCCCGCCCCCGCTCGGCACCGCGCCTCTCCTATCCCTTCAATTGCCCTTCCCGCTGTCGCTCTCCCGCGTTTCCGCTTTTACGACGCTCGTGCGCAGTTGGTCCTTGCTTGGGTAGGTTTAAAGCCGACGCAGGCCGTTGGGCAGCGCCTCTTCCTTCACATCCTCCGAGGCAAGACTTGCCTCCCTCTTCGCCTCCTCGCTGCGCCTACGCCTCGCCTCGCCTGCTCGCCTCGCCTCTCGCTCGCTCTGCGCTCGCCTCTCGCCTCGGCCTCTCGCCCGCCTCTCGCCTCGCCTCGCCTCGCTCTCGCCTCCCTCTCGCCTCGCTCTCGCTCGCCACGTCACCTAACACACGTCTAAGAGCAACCTCCCGACATTCATCTCACTTTCACATACACAACTCGGCGCGAGCTTGCCTGGGTGCAACTGGCGTGAACAGAGAGATATTTGTAGGCGATGCAAACATAAGAGCCAAAAGCGTTTCCTGTGGTAGTGCAGCGACGCCTGCGTCGAAAGCTGGGAAGTCAAGGCTTCGGAGTCCTGCACATTGTCGATCAGCCCAACACGCGGCATCCTTGGTCAAACGGGAACAAACACTGCTACGATGCCAGAAGAACACACATCCTCAAGTAATTTGCTCGTTTAATTCCGTCTTAGATACCTCAGAAGGCGGATTGTTTCGGAAATAAAGGGCAACTACATAAACGGATGTCTCAACGAAATCTGAGATCGCTGCGCGACTTACAATCCTAGGAAAGTCTTAAATTTTCGTAACGCATGAATAGAGAAGGATATTGTTTTTGTAATCACAGCTTGGTTTCAACACAATGAATCAGCGAGCCGCTTGCTAGTGGTAGCTTGTTATTCTCTGGGAATGCTGTCGTACTTATGCTTGTACTTCTACTAACTCTCTTTCTACGAGCAGATGCAACTATTGCCGGAAGCAATAGAGGGGATTGAATGCCAATGCGCCAATTTTTCCTTATGGTGTCAAGAACGCTTCGGAGGCGTCGAGACATTCCCCTACTTTGCACTAGGTTCAGTAATATTACTGCTGGAGGAGAATCCACATGCGGAGGAAAAAACAAAGCGCGGCTGCATAGACGTGACTCCTCTGCAGTGCTGCGACTTCCATTACATTTAGGAGCCTCTCACTGTGAACGTGGCTTAACTTCGTGTAGCAAGCTGAATATTGCAATATTGTACATTTCTGGTAACCCAGGCGAATCCAAGTAATGGAAGTGAGTGAGTATCTGTGTTATGGCAATGTCGAGGTGAACATTTATCGCCCAAATACACGAGCCGTCGTTCCAGGCCTTTCGGGAGCAAGAGATCGGCGCGTTTCTCCTTAGTTGTATGTCGCTCGGCGTCTGTGGTCAGCATCTAGCGTCGAATCCGTTTGACTGAGGGCTGCGCTCTTGCCCGGCATGTCGAATGTACTGGCTCAGTCATCCGTTCGTCATCGTCGTTAATATTGATTGAGGCCGGAGAGCGTTGCAGCAAGATGCGGGGTTCCGGAGGAAGTGTTTACTCGCAGACTGGTCGCCGCCTACGCCGCAGAATGACTCACTAGCTTCCTCTCCTCGCGCGCTCTCGACCGGCGAAAGATGGGAAAGACGCGACAGATCCGGTTGCCCTCAGCTCTTTCGCTCATGGCGTCGCTGCCGGTTCAGTCTGGGTCGACGTGCAGTGAGGCGCCCGCGCCGACTCTTAGCAGTAGTAAAGGGGAGAGATACAGATTATATCTTATTACGCTCGAATGGAGAAACTAACATGCACGACGAAGCACTCATCGCTTCGAAACGCCTGCCCCGTGCCTAACCTTGTCCTGTCTTCCGACAGTCCCTCTGAGACACACTCGAAGTTCGCCGCTGCTGGGGTGCAGGCGGCACGGTTCGCGGGCAAATCGCAGCGGCTGCTCATTCAGATTTCCAGAAGCCGAACTTCAGCTGCAATAAGTGGGGAAGTAGCGTGTGTTCTACTCCGTACCTATATCTATACCAAATAGATAAGGAATCTTCCACTTAGGTTATAACGAAATTAAACTACTTAGCCGTAGCTAAGTTGACCTAGGCTTAGTTTCTAATTCACGCCAGGTAAAGAATCCAGTCATTTATCAAATTGTTCAAACCCGTACTGCAGTCTCACATATGTGAGTACGTGTTTAAACCGTATTTATCTATAATATATTTTAATTCATAGTTTTTTCTGTTACAGTTTTACTGTTCTGACACTTATGTTGTTTCTCACTGTAAAGCCTCGTACACTTATCACCCTAGATAAACTATTCTCTCTCTTCAGTCGCCACGCGACTAATATTATATATTTGTTACACATAAACGTATTAAGTCCGTTGCGATATAAATTTTGAGAGCGCTTGAAAACAATATCGATAAGCTGTTTTCATCTCTCTAACCCTCCTTCACCCTACGGAGCATGGTTCATTAAGTAACATGTCGTCTATCTTATCTGTTACTGGTGGCGCACGAATAATCCTTGGCTGAAACTTGATTGCATTAATTAGTTACATTGTAATATGAAGTAAGAATAAAAACGTATGAAAGAAGCAGAGTCCTCAGTATCGTTGATATTTCAATTGCGGCGACATTTAATGCTAGAGTTTCTTATAGGCAGTTAATTGTTTGCAATCGGTAGACTCACGATGGGATCGTATTGTACGAATAATGAAGAAGAAAAAGTAGAAATCGGGATAGACGTGAGATCTCTCGCAGTAATTCTCGTCCACAAGCAAATTATTTTCTAGAAGGATCGATATTGTAAAGCCTGCATGGTTGTTCATTACCTTTTGTACAAATTTTATTTCACGTAGAAGTTACCAAAAGGACGCATCAAAATCTCTCTGTACGGATGAATGGAGATAAACTAGTTTTGATAGCTTCCATCGTGGCACCCGATTTGTGTATTTCTAAAATGCTGATCAGAATGTACTGTCTACGGTGGCTCGAGTAAGGGTGTCTCAAGACGCTGTGCCATTTTAGTCTTTGCTCGATGGAATAGTCTATGGCAAACAGTATTGAATCCTATAATATGCTTCCTAATACTTAGTCGTTACATGTAAATTTCATTTAAAGGCTACATTTAATATCCTTTTGCCCCTCTCGTATGTGTGGAGCTTATGTTTATTATTGGGTAAGACATTCGAGCTTGCGTGAAGTTACGAATGCTCCTCTTTGAATTGTTGAGCACGTACAGATCAGCCCACACTCAGAGCGGCGTGGCATGCTATAAGATCACCTTTTTCAACACACAACAGGCATGTGCCAGTCACGGAGCGACATTCCGTCGCAGATATTATAAACGACAGGGCTGAGTAAGTTTAAAGGGCCAGCGAGGGATTTTCGTGTCCGTCTTTAGATTTGTTCTATTAAAAGTGGGCTTCTGGGCTTTTGGACCGGTACCTAACACCGAACTTCAATTACGTACCGGTATATTCTACTTAGGCTGTCCGGTGACGGCCCGGGGTCCACGGGCGATGTGCTGTACGTCTTGGGGTCGCCCATTCCTAGCCGCACGTTCTTATGACTATCATATGTTGTCTCTTCGTCGTCGTCATGTTTCCCTCTGTCGCGCGTTAAGCCGCCATACAAAGCACCATTGCAGTGGCTGTCCTTGGTATTAAGAGCGGTGTAATTTAATCAAGATTGTAGGTTACGCTTTATAACTAGATCATGGGAATTATCGAGAGCTCGATAGAAAATTCGTACCTGTTTTTTTGCTCACAGAAAGCTGTTGATCAGATATATTTCTCTATAGTATACTTACAAGATGAACAAAATTAGAGTGAAATTTCGATGGAAGATTTCAAGACAAGTTCCGTTTTATGACTACTTACCTATTTTCGATGTTAGATAGTAAGTTTTTTCTATTGTGTGGTATCTTTTTTGCCAGATCGACGAATATATCTCAAATTACTCTTTACTAAATAACTACACTCTTTTATGCAACCTTTTTATGTTGGATAGCGCTCTTGCAATTTTTGTGGTAAACGTTCCTAGGTGTTAATTGTTCGTTACTTTTTTTCCTCAATATTTAGTGCTGTGAGCGGTAAACGTAATCTTAATATGGTCTAAAGAATGCTAACGAATTAATTGTGTATTATTTGTTATTCTGGATAGGGAGTAGGCGCAGAAATGTACTCATATGTGATTGGCGCATTTTCGCTCGTGCTCGTCTGATAAATTCTATTTTTTTTTTATAAGACACTCAATATCATAGATATACCTGTCAATTGTGAAATCATCTTCCTCGGTTTTCGTATAGTCTCGTGCAAGTGAGAAACGTCTGATAAATGGCATACTGAATTGCATTAGAACATTCGTATTGATTTGTTTGAGAAACACCGTCGGAGCTGGTTAGATGCATGCTAATGGGAATAGAAAGAAATAGAGGTGTGGTGAGTGTAAAAATTTGCATACGCGTTCTGTCGAGCGACTGCGTAGTTGGTATCTGTTCTGGATAGACGGAACACTGTTTGTCTCAACCGCCCGCTTGTAAAGTTTAACGGATTATTCTTCGACTTTTTTTCGATACCGTTACGAGAGGTAGACAAATTATCGCTAACATGCCTGACCTAAGGCGAGAATTGCCTGCTTTTGTTATACTATATTACTGTAACAAACTTAACCATCCTGACTGTCTGGGTGGGGAAGCTCCGAATTTCTCTTCATTGCACCGCGAGGCGCTGGGAGGTAACAAACTGGCGAAACAGCCGCGACGTCTGCCGGAAAGTTCTTCCCGTCTGATTAGCTTAGTAATCACAAATTCTGCAAGCGCGTCGGTAAGAGCACTTATGGGGAATGTAGAACTCGGTCGGAGTGTCTCTGCGACGACCGCTTTACGGCTCCGTGAACAGGTGAAGCTATTTGGTTCCGATTGCCCACAATCACCACAGGCCCAGGCACAGATGTGATTGTTGCCCACTAGCCCTCTGTGCGGTTGTGTTCGGGGCGAACAACGCTACGCCACTGGCGGCGCAATTTAGCGGCTGGCGCCTGGGCGTCGCTGCCGCGCTCCACCCACAGCGTCGCGCGCCTCCGCGCGAGCCGTCTGGGCGCTCGGCGCGCGCTCGCCGCCCGCCGACCCGACGACGCCCGGCCGGCTGCGCGCCCTCGCCGCGCCTCTCTACTCCGCTCTCGGTCGCCCGCGCCGTTCCGCCCTTGCCCCACGCCCGCCCGCGCGGCGAGGAGGCTGGTGCGAGAGCGGCACGCGGGTCTGTCACGCTGCTTGATGGCCGAGTGCGGCGGCCCGCCGCCGCATGCGGTGCGCCCACGCAGCCACTAGCGGCGAGCGCGCGCCGGCGGCGCGGGCCGGTTCCGCGCTTCGCCACGCCTGGTCGTGGCGCGTGGACCGACAGGAGGGGGAGAGGGTAAGACGGGGCGGGGCGAGCCGCGCCGGGTGCATCTCGTGGGGCCGCTGCCTCGGCACGCCCCCCCCGCGACTTGCGACGGGCGGCTCTGCGTTGGTGGTGGAGGGGAAGGGCATTGTTGGGTGCCGGGGCGCCGCGTCTTGGAGACAGGCTTGCTTGCGGCGCGCGCCAATGGCGCGGCCTTTCGCCCGCGCAGGTGATGTTGCCTGAGCGAGAATTGCTGGGCGTATAGTTGCGCATTTTGTTGGGTTTGGTGAACAGTTCTTTCACGCGTGTGGTACGGCCGAGGCGGGCGATTGTTTCATTTTAGCGTGATGTGCAGATTGTTGGCTTGCAAGTAGATATTTTCACCGTTTTGTTTGAGGTAATTTCTGTTTCCATGACTTTTGTTATGAAATAGTTTTCTTTATCCAGTGAAGACTAGATTCGAATTAAAACATAATAAATGCTGGTTTTTGAACATTTATTTGGTTTCAGCAAAATTGCCATCTTCTGGCATTTCAGCGCTTGTTTTGCCTTAGTGTCATCTAAATCTAACTGATGGGTTTTAGAGTGTCCAGAAAACGAAGACTGATCATCATGTGAATACATGCAGCTGACCAATCATTAGTTGACTAATACAACTAGAATCCGATAAAAAAGTAGCCCAGGATTACGTGTGGAGATTTCGTTTGAATTTATTTATACATGGCATTCCATAAGTGTTATACCTGTATTTTTTATAGATCTTGGAATAGTTTTTTTTAGGGTTCACTCTTACAATAAAAATGAAATTTGTTTCAGGGGATTATTTTCCACAAACAATTTCAGTGAGATTTATTATTGAACTCCGGAAATTGGAAATAATGTGTGTTTTTTGTTTGGTTTAGTAGTTCTTTACAATTCATCTATCATTATTGGTTGTTTTTTTAGCTTTCTTAGGGCATATTTCAATAAGGATTTTTCGTTTTTAATAATCTACTTTGTAATTATTTCTATTTCGTGGATTTATTGTTGCATCTTAGCTTTCACTAGGCAACGCCGTGACGTGAAGACTTATCCGAAACTCTTTTTGCCTACACATTAAAATTGTCCAGGAATGCGATACAAGATTTCGTATACTTAAATTTATTTTTAATGCTCCAGCTGCTTCGAAAATTCTGGTTAAAGTGCGCTTGAAGTATGACTATTACTGGGGACTATTAAACATCTATAAAAAATCTACCCGAATATTTGAAAATGGTTATTTTTCGTTATAGTATCCTTTTTAATCCTGATATTTACGATGAAAGAACGCTTTTTTTTCACTATTTTGGTCAACATTCAAATGTTGATTGTGTGTATCACACGGCAGCGTCAATGTGACACTGTTGAACGCAGTATATAGTAATAATTAATAATAATAATAATAATATAATACTAAGTTATTATTCATTATTATGTTTTAATGGCGAGGCTCAGGCCATAGGCTGCTCTTCGCCTAACCCTGAATTTATAGTATTTCCTGTCTATAATAATTTTCGAAATTAGACATTTTTAGCCATGCGAGATATTAATAAAAAACGCAAGCTCTTTCACCTGTGTGATCATCGTTGTTTGTAAACAATATCGTAAAGTGACTGGAAACTTAAACAGGCTTCCTAACTTACTATGGCTGTTTTTTTAAAGAAATACAAATTAATAGAAAAGCTACGTACGTGGCCAGAATGTTCCAAAGAGGTACTACTTGGACAAATTGAGCTCCATTAAACAAAGGCGTCCTCAGCTATTCCGATCGGGAGCATTGTTACATGTTGATGATTGTGTATACGGACAGCGAGGCAAAGGACAGCGAATTGCAAGGTATTGTTGAAATTGCAAGTTTTTAATACTGCAAGACTTATCAAACCAATGACATACCGGTACAAAATACTGATTAGGTTTTAAAATATATTGAAAACCAAAACTACATTATGTATAATTTGCATAACACGTACTGTTTATGTCGAGTAATAGATTTTTATTAATGGTGCATCAAAAGTGAAAACAAATTTTAAATGATGATTAAATTAAAAATGGGAACAGTTGATTTCTATGGTGACTTGAATATTTTCCATATAGTAGACTCCGACGTCTGCAGATTTGAATTATGTGGTCAAGTATAGTGCTGTGTAATAAGTATGTGCTCTTACATTAATAAACATTGAATAGAAGAGATATTTGTATGTAATAAAATATCTGATAATTCAAACATACGTCAATATCCAGAGGATTGTAATAGATTTAATTTTAGCTATTGTTTGTTGACTTTGAACAACTTAATTAAGAAACAGTATTTGTCACACCGCAAAACAATTCTTGCCAAAAACAAAAAACAAAATTTGGTTAAAAAAAAAAATTTAATTTTTCCGCTATGGTCAATTTGTTAGGGATATCTTAATATGACGAAGATGTGGCAAAGGACTGTTCTGTAGCCGAATAGTAATGAAGCAACTATTAGGGATCCCGACAGAATCTTGCCAGTCTGATTTTCAAAGGTTCATTCAAGAATACCCGACACGCGTTTTTTGGCGAGGTGGGGGAGAGTCGCCTATTACGAAGTTGCATGACGGATGGGGAGCAATTGAAAGTGTGTGGTGTCGTATGAAAATGGAGCCTAAAACAACATCATAGTTGTTTTAGCATCTCTAAAGAACGTACAGTAACTATTTTTCTAATGTACCTCTAGTGAACAGCAATGGTCATGTCTAGTGTGCTAATGAATCGCGCTCATTTAGATTGCTATCATTGATGGGTTTTATTTTTTATTAAGGCGTAGGATTGTAATGTTTCAAACAGATGTTTCCTTATGAGTACGTTTCTCAATGCGAGCGGGACGCGGCAGGCAGGAGGGGTTGAGGGCTGGTGGGGCGGGGGCGTCCGCTGCAGTAATTACCTGCCGCGTCGAGCGATCTGAGAGCGGCGGGCGCGGGCGCGGTGGGTGGGCGCGCCCAGCGCGCGGGGTCCGCTGCCCTGTGCCGCGCTCAGCGCAGCCCGGCCCGGCCACCCGGCGCAGACCCGCCGCCCCGCTTTCAGCTGCCAACGCCGGAACCTAGCTCGGCACGCCGCGCCGACGCGCAGTGGCTCGCAAATTGCGGCGGCCACAGGCGCAACTGGGGTGCTATCACTCCTATTGAGGGTTTGAACAATACTAAATGAAATACGCGAAGTGTGAAGGTCTTTACCGTAAAGTAAAAACTGAAATGCAAAGGAGCGAGGATCTACAGCGATGTTCTTTGATGTAAGAATTTTTTAATACAGTTTGTTTCGGGTGTTGTTGTGTTTTATATGCTTTTATTACTGATTTTGTTGTGTTAAGAATCGCTTTACATAAAAAATTAACGTCTAAACAATTTCGTGATTGTATTTTGCAGTTTCCATAACTAAATGGCTACAGCCTTTCAGCGTGTGAAAAAACGTTACTGCGTTCATTCCGTTGCAATAATGTTCCAGGCGAATTGCGTAGAATTTTTTTTTTTTTTTTTTTTTTTTTTTTTTTTTTTTTTTTTTCCCTTTTGGGGTTAAAAAAAAATTGAAACATACTCCTAACGCATTCTTGGGGCCAAATGCACAATAAGTTGATATTCGCCTGGGTATTTTAGCATTTATAATAATATTTTAAATTTTTAACGATAAATATGTATATTTTCTTTTCACTACTGTGCATTCGGAAACATTTTTAGTGGCCGGATATTGAAGCTATGTTGTAGAACGAAACTCAAACCAGACCGCCCCCAGCCTGCCAGACTGCCGCCAGCCAGACTGCCGCCAGCCCGCCCCTAGCATGCCCCCAGACTGCCCCCAGCCGGCTCCTAGACCTACAGCTCGCCTCCAGACAGCCCCCAGCCTTGTTGGAAGCGAGAAGCGCGATGCTGGCTGGGGAAGAGCGTCGTTGCGGAAGCAGGCTGCAGGAGAGCGCTGCTGCTGGTCCCGGCCAGGCACTGGAAATGTTTTGGAGTGGTGAACAGCGAGATTGTAGGACGAGCCGGGGCCTACTGTATGTGTCCACCACTCTGATTGGTCGTTCTATTTATTTTTATTTGCTCGTATACACCGTATAGTAAAAATGTGATTTTTGTAAAAATACGTATTGTGGAAACCTGGTACCCACAAAGGGGTATTTTCTTCATTCTTTAATTGATATGGGAAGTATGGTCAAGACTCACGTTTGGGGAGTGTTTTCTAATGCCTTTGAAAATAACATACTAATTCTAATCGTCGCTCTGGCTGAACAAGTTAAATGCCTCCACCGTTTGTATTTTTGGAAATAGCAAAAAATTAACATTACAGAATTAAAATATTGATATTTTTTACTTAAAGATATTTTTCTTCGTAAATTGGATCTTGAAATAAAGTCATGTACAATTTATGAAATATTTTTGTTTCGTGTAAATTTTGCATTTTCGAAATAGGAAATATTCTCTTGCGTCTTCACGAGAAGTTAGTTCGCAATAGAACAATGGTAACCACAAGTAGTTTGAAATTCTTACAATTCGTCTCGTTGTTGGACATGGGAGGCTGTGTGGAATGCAGTTTTGGATTGTCAAATTACTGTTGATGTATTACCTTTAAAATAATTATTATTCACTGCAAATACGCTGCGATTGGTAATAAAATTGACGGCTGATGGCTGAGATGTGTTATTGTGGACAGAAATTGTGGTGTTATATTACGTAGCCTTTATTACTGTGAGAAAGTAAGCGTCATTGTAGAACAACTAGTTGAATTTTTGATGCCAACTCTAAACGCCCAGTTACCCGTTTGGTTAGCGGTGCCTGTCTGTACAAATGACCGTATTGTATACATTTGTAGGGAAACAACATTGGCAAGCCCAGTCTCCCATTGGGAGCCCCTGTTTCTGTCCTGCGGCGGCAGTTGGCGGCACTGCGCCTGTCCAAGTCTTTCCTTGCGTCCTTGCAGCGAGTTCCGAATGAATGGAGCTGCCCCATTTTCCGACTGCCCGCCGCTGCCGCCTCCGCCGCCGCCTCCTCCTCCTCCACCACCGCCCTCCGTGTTTCCTAGAGCTATCTCAGCCCAACGTGCAACGCAACTATTCTGCCTCGCTTCACTTCTGTTGCAGCGCCTCCAACACGTAGCCGTCGCAAGGGCTCAAGGATATTAAGCAAATTATGCCCTGCTTTGTTTTTGCTCCTTGCTAATAATATGCTGGGCTTATGTAATTATTGCAGTTCGTGAAGATGGAGGTACACGCGACAAAGGACATTGATTCATTCAGTTTATGCTGGTTGTGGTGGCACAAGAACAAACATGACAAGAACGAGATTTTTGCTGCTCCTTTGTAATCCTTTCCTGACAGTACAACCATTTCATCCAAACTCAAAATTTATTAACGGATAATTTGCCGTTCTTAGCATACTTAAAAAGTCAAAATGTTCTTCGAATCATTTTCTCCAAAAAATTAAGCATTATCAAAGGCGCAGAACTAATTTACCATTCCAAACCGGCTTCTGAGGACTATCACCAAATAAACAGAGAAAATTTCTGATAGTACAAGAGCGTTTAATACCAATCATTCCGTATAGAAGTAATGTTTCGGGTAACGCATCATACTACACCGTTCGAGAAAATAATTCTCATAATTCATAACACCCAAAACAAAAACAATTATGGCTTCATTCACACAACATTCACTTCAATCCTGGTGTAAGGAGGGAGAAACTATTAAAGTTAGTGAGATGTTACAAACCTGAACCAATATATACAGGAGGTAGGTAATTAACTGAGCATGGATTTACAATATTACGCCTACCTTCGTATCATTGTGACTTTAATCCTATTAAACTAATTTAAAATGTCATGAAACAAAAAAATACATACAACAATATCAGCAGTGTTTCTTTGCCACTACTGTACAACTGACAACGACAATAGGAAGTTGTACACAGCTTTATATCGTTTCAAGAACATTTTATTTTGAAACATCTGTAGTGTTTATTTTTTAGGAAATTGTATGAAATGTGTACAAAGTCCTGTTCAATGGCAGGCAACACCAAGGAACATTTTTTCTTAGCTTGCTTTCCTTGATTAGTGCCAAGTAGTAAAAATGTGATAATATTGATAGTGTCCGAATATTATTCATAACTAAACTTTCGAAAATTGAAAATATGATTTTTCTTGTGCTTCTTTTGCTGAAAAAATTCCTTCACACAATAGCTCAAGGGTTAATTGTGTACATTTTATATGCGAGTATAATATAAATTATTATTATTCATCTGGATATTATCTTATAATATGAATATAAGATTTGTGTTGCAAATAAAACGAGAAGCTAGGTGTTGTTCTTTCTTTTTTAATTATGCCTATTATTATTAATATTATTGTGATTCGACTGTGTCCTTGTCAGTCCGCAGTACGAGAATGGCAGAGCCACAGAGGACAGTTTGGGAAGTCAATTCTATGAATTTCGTTGTTTTCAATGATTCTCGTTCAATGGAAAACAGATTTGAATTCTTGAGTGGGTGTTGATGATTGAGCTTTAAAAGAATTCGTTTTCGCACGTCATTCGTAGTAAGAATTAAAAGTAATATGTCACATTTTTTAATAGGCAGAAATTGTGGTTTTGTGATATTTCGAAACGGTTATTTGTGTGAGTAAGTATGTGCTGTTGTCGCTTCCCTAGTTTCGTCTCTGTGTAGGTATGTTGGGGCGCCGCCGCTGCTAACGGTGCTAGTCTTTGCGAGGGCGGGGGGGGAGGAGGGGGCGGAACCTTAATTCCAGCGTGGCCTTGAGCGCCACTTTCTCTGGCGCCGCCGCCGCCCGCTCTTCCGGGTTTTCTTCGCCTCCCAGCCGCCCTCCCCTCCCACCACAACCTCCTCGTCACCGCTGGTGTATCACTGCCCGGAAGGGAGGGAATGGGGCTGGACGAGACTTTTGTTCGCAACACATTTTCAGAGACAAATTTTTATTTCTTTTTTAATTTAAAAAAATGAATAAATTCTACCACTCAAGAAAGTACATTTGTGGTGAAAAATATATCTTATCAGAAACGAAAATAAATAATAAATGCTTCAATATGATCTTCCAGAATATTTTACGTTCTCGCATTTACTAGGGAGTAAGAGAAACTTGTGTAATAATGTGCGGAAAAGTGAATTTTTCTTGCTCCCCTACGTAGTAAACTACTTTCTCGTGTATATAGAGTGCAGCTCAGTTGCGCATTTTGTACGACCTTGATATCTCAACAGTCTTGGTTTTCTCTCAAAACGTTTGTGTCTTTGACTGTCTACTTATGAATATGAATTTTAATTTAACGTCAGAGTGTAGGGAAGAAAGTGATGGTGGATGATGATGCTTGGCAAGAAAATGGCAGAGTGATATGTAGTTTTGCTCTGCATTTTCTGAATTTCCAGTAATTGTGCTCTGTTTTGTGGAGTACTATGCAAAACAATCGCGTTAGGAGTACCTAGTTGGTAGGTCTTCTTCTGTTTGCCTCTCTTTCTCATCCCTAATAAGCCGTCTCTGTATGTAGAAAAGAGATTCTGTGCCGTTCAAACCTTTCCTGCCAATTCGCAAGTCAACCGTCTAGGATCTTGTATGTACATAAATAGCGAAAGACAATATCATCGATGCTGCCAACATAAAATTACGCATAAAAATCGTGATATTCAGGAAATTTACCATTTTTTTGTAGAAACAAAAAAATTAAAATTTCGAGAAGTTAAAATTTAAAAAAATATTGTCCTTATTTTAATCAAAATTGCGCGAAAAAGTACTAATATTTAAAAAAAATATAAGACATGAATTAAAAAACTAATTGTGGAGATAAAACTTTGAAGAAAAAATATCCATGTTTAATAATATAGTTAAAGTCCCAAAAATTTCAGAACTTTTCAAATGTTTGAAAATTCTTAGTTATAGGAGAAATTGGACCGATAGCATTTTTTTGTTTGTTTCACTCTGTTCTTACAAGAAATTTAAAGCAACCCGTTCCAACGTTCTTGAGAGAAAATGTTGACGTTGTCTCACACACCTCATGTGAATTACCCCGTACGTATTCAAAATCGCAGGGCTGCGACGTAGACCATATTAATAGAGAAATCTTCATTTGAGCAAGAATCCTACGAATACCTTTGACCCTAGTGTTTATTGACAGACAGTCGCACACACAGACAGACCAAAAGGCGGTCGCTCAGATAGACAGTCGCAAAGACAGACATGCAGTCGCTGTGGCAGTTAGACATATAGACAAGCTGACAGTCGCCCAAGTCTGCAGTCGCAAACAGCCAAATGGATAGCTAGAAGGCTCGGGGAGGACGCAGCGAGGCGGGCGTTGGCCGGCAGCCGTGGGCCTCCGCCGCCAACCGCCCCGCAACTCCCCAAGAACCTGCATGTCGCATGTTTCGTCCAACTAAATTATCATTCCTTCTTGTTTCTGGACGCGTGAACTGGTTCGCTCAATAGTCCAGAAAGTGTAGTTCATTAATCAACGAAGGTGGCAGTTTTTCTCCCGCGCTGGATGATGAGATTCGGCAGCGATTGACTCATCGGCTTGCGATCAATCAGGTATCATCCATTAGCGGGGCACCGCCCCAGCAGGGACAACCTCTAAGCTTCCGACTGGTCCCCCGGCATGAATGATAGTGTAGTGAATGTAAAAGTGTAAGGGTGCGAGGATAGACTAAGGAAGGAGAATGGATCGCGCGCGCTCCATGGCTCGTTTGTTAGTGTACTGCTCCGACATTCGCCTAGTGTTGATCCGGGAAACCACGGAGAACTAGTCACCAAAGCAGCCGGCCGTCAGAACTATCCTCATGAATTCGACCTAGCTATATAGCTAATGTCGAAAATCGTGGCTCCGTCGGGACTCGAATTCTTGAACCTCCTGGACAGAGACCCTGCAGTAATAATTAATTGATGTCCTGAGCCAACTAATCCGATGTTAGTCATGTCGTCTACTCGAAGGTGATTTTCGGTGTCCTTTTGCCGGGAAATTATTTAAGATCGACAGAAGTTATCACGTCGTGCAATGTACCATACGAATTCGGGCATTCTCTTCTTCTTCCCATTCCTTGTCCTAACCGACTGCCTTACACACACACACACACACACACACGCACATGCACTGCACTATCCCATATGCTGGGAGACCGATCGGGAGCCCATCTGGAGTGGTGCCTCGTTGGTGTAAGGTTTCAGGTTGAGGAAATTCGACTGAACGACGGTAGGTCGGCGCTGGATCTCATCATCCACTGGGGAAAGGTCATTAGTAAGTGTAAGGCATGTAGACTACACATCATGACCGTAGCAGATGATACGCCCTGAATCATTAATCAATCAATCTCGATTATTTTTGAATATTCATCTTCTGCACATTCCCATAGTACTTATTGTTCTTGACGTTTCACAATGAGGAAGGAACACTCGCGATCCGCAGGCCTTGAATGCGCGAAACCTTTTAACGTTCGTACGCCGCCGCCATCTTGCTCCGCCCGCAGACGGGCGCTAACGGTGCCTCCGCTTTCGCGCCTCGCCGCGCCGTGCCGCGCCGCGCGCGTGCGTTGTTAATTGGGGAGGAAAAGGGGGTGCGGAGTTGCACAGACTTCGACGCTGTCCGCCGCAGTCGCTGCTGTTCGTAACGCGCCGGTTGGAAAGCAGAAAAAAACTGATAGATGTAAAAATACGAAGGCATTGTAAATCACAAACTAAAAATCTCTTGAATGGTAGAATTTTGACATCATAAATGCATCTTCCTAACAATTGCTTCGGTGATTTTTCACTTCATATATTTTTAAATAGTCTCATGTTCTTAAAATATAATGCAGTTGCACCTTGTGGTGAATGTATGTGTAGAAGAGAATTTGTAGCGGTATTCTGCGTACGGTCATGTCTAAGCTGAAATTCGTCGATATCTCGACACGAACTCAAAAATACTCTGTGGCCGCGCGAACCACCTGCCGCAACCACTACACCTAGGCGATGAATGTCGTAAGTCGCTAGACATTATTTTGCCCAGAAGCAGTGGTATATAGGGGTGGGGTGCACATATGTTGTGGATGGCTTTGTCCAGTCGGAAGTCAACTCCAGCTGGGGAAATGGTCATGATGAGGGAATTGTTGCGGTTCCAACCCAAAGGGTGTAAGAGATTTATGAAAAACATGTTCTTTTATTTTTAGGCAACTAAAACTCGTTTTGGATGATTTACGTCACATGTGGTGATCATGGTCACATGAAGGTGATCAATAGCAAATTTGATTTCTCTCGACATAGCAAATCGAATGGCACAATGCTCAGTCTGTTCCCTCTAGGATGTTCTAAAAGGATTCTAAGTAAGCACTGTTTTTAATTGCTTCAATGCATGTCTAAGAAGAATAGAGAAACGCTGCTTTGGCCAAGACGAATTGATCTACAGTAATGATGTAAAATACTTTCTCTAACACATTTTGTAGTCGGAATCTATGTTATGTGGGTGATTATCGACAACTGAAATTGCCCAAAATATGCTAATAAGAGTCGCGATATCTACCAAAACAAAATTACATTAAGAAACTATGTTGATACATTGTGTGCTATGTTTCACTTTTCTTACTTGAATATTGCGAAAGCCGTTCACCTTTATTTGTGTTAATGCTTGTAAAATTTGCTGTTACTTTCGATATACAGAGCAAAATAATATGTACAGGTGTGCTCAGTTTGATTTGTTTATAAATAACAGGGAAGCAATTATTGTACCTCAAAGTTACGAAAATCCTATATAATCATACTGTACAAGAACGCTACCCGGGGTCAAACAAACCTCTACATCCCAGAATCTCTTTCACCTGTGTTCCTACAATTTCACATAAGTTACCTTGGGACTCGGCGTTACGAAAATTTCACCGAAATCCAGACGGCCGCGCAGCGAGCTTTAAACACGGAAGGGTCGGAGGTAAATTACAACGAGTGGAGCTGGAAAATGGGTGGCAGAGCCGAGCTGCCGCTGGGCGCCGGCGCGGAGGCGAGCGCTCGCCGTTTGTTCGTGCATTCGATTCATCGAGCGCAGGGCGGAAGCGAATTTCGGGAGGGGGTCAAAGGAAGTGACGTGGGCGCATCCGGAGCGAGGAGGTGCTGCCACGGCCACTGCGCGGGCCTGCGCGCTCAATGAATTCAGTTGTACTTGATGTTTGTGTTCTCCTGAACTGGTTCTACAGTCCGATGTAGATTTGACGTCCCCAGGAATGCATGCACGGTTTAATCACATGCACATCAATGTTCGAAATTTAAACGTCAGTTATCGCCCACAATCCATCGACATTTTCGAACATCGATGTTTTGAAACTGATTTACTAACCGCGGACATGAAATACGGCGCGAAAAATTTAATTCCACTGTTGCCGTATTTTTTAATTTCAACTTTACTAACCGAAGACAAAAAATTGTAATCAACCAAACATTTGTCAGATTGAGTACTACAAAAATTATATACTACATTTATCAACTCTCGCTCTTCTATAAAGAAAATTATTATATTATTCTCAATGAATCTCAATGAATTCAGTTGTACTTGATGCTTGTGTTCTCCTCAACTGGTTCTACAGTCCGGTGTGGATTTGACATCCCCAGGAATACATGCACGTTTCAAAGCATCAATGTTCGAAATTAAAACGTCGGTAATCGCCCACAATCTATCGACATTTTCGAACATCGATGTTTTGAAACTGATTTACTAACCGCGAACATTAAATACGGCGCGAAAAATTTAATTCGACTGTTGCCGTATTTACTAATTTCTACTTTACTAACCGAAGGCGAAAAATTGTAATCAACCAATCATTTGTCAGATTGAGTACTACCAAATTAAATACTACATTTATTAACAAAAACTTTTGCTGTTCTATAAAGGAAAGTATTAAATTTTTTTCAGCATGATTGATAGTATTCAAAATATGCATTTCTACCAGAAGTCTCACGAAATTTCTTATTAAAATCCTCGGGGGGAAGAAGGATTCACATGTTTCATACTCCCTAATTGTCACCATGAAGATTACCCATTGTCCAACCAACTAACCAACCACTCAACCAACCAACCACCCCGTTTTGTCGGACGTTTACGAGATCAGTGCGATGGAACATGTAGAAGACATGACGAATACAATCTGAATGTGGTTGACTGTTCGTCGACATATCGTGGCGTCGCTACCTAAGCAACAGCGAACCGGAATACTTCACTCTTGCAGCGCCTCCTCCCAACAATATAGAACAATGCAACACGACATTCCAGCAATGAAGAGCATTGCTGGAATGTCGCAGTTAGTCACATGAGCGTCATAACAAGGGTAGACAGCCACTTAGGCCGAATTTATTCTGATGGGTTTTCTCTAGGAGCTTACTTCTAGTTTTTATTTTAGAAATTTCAATTTATGTAGAAAATGGATTGTAATGCCTACCGCAACATTTAAGCGAACGATCCAATTCCAGCACCTTCGGCCAAAGTCTACAGCGTGTGCCTGTCTCAAATGCTCCCACGCCCCGAGATGTGGAATTTGAATTCCAGGCAAGCGCGCGGAATAGTTTGAATGTGTATGCTGTATTTTGTTTTTTTAATATTTGGTTTTCATTACGTAATTGATTAATTTAATGTAGCGTATAGTAGTTTGTGAAAGTAATGTCAAGAGTGAGAAAATGGACGAAGAGAGATTTTGTCGCTGAATGTTAGTGTACTGAGCAGGCAAAGTGAATCCGCGTCTCTGTATATGACTTAAAAACTCACATTCAACATGGAAGTCTTTGACAGGCACGAGTGGTGAAGCGTGCGACTCATGCTGATGTGATCGCAGACAAAATCCCAGTGACACGTTGAGCTAAAATTGTTGAAAGAAACGTCTCTGATTCAAAAGGAAAACGGCGTCTCAATGAAAGGCTTTCCACAGTGGTTTTGCATCGTTTTGTGCCGCTTAAAAAGCCAACGACATTTAAAACGTGATGACAATTAATTTCCTCAGACCTGTCAACTAAAAAAATCCTAATTTCTCTATGGACCAAAGGTTCATCACCCGCTGTCTATAGCTTAAAACGACAGCTTCCTTGGTAAGAAAGACAAATGAAGCCTCTGTCAAGCTGCTTCATATTTAATTGATTTGACAGAATTGTTTTCATCACCAAAAAAAGTACTGCGATTATTCAAATTCATTGTAATTGTGGGAAATACTTGTGAGACCTTTTTCTGAAGATTTAATTAGAATGTTTTCCAATTGTCGACAATTTAATATTCATATTCGTATGACCAAAATAATCGCGTTTCGATCCTACTGAATTTGAATTTGAATGTCAAACCGTGCTCTAATGCACCCTAGGAAATATACCAAGCATTAAAGCGTATCTGAAAAGAGGGAAAATAATTTGCCTTAAAATGTTCGAACAGCGTGGGGTATCTGCTTAAACTACAGGAACATTCATTGCCCATAATATCAAATCTTGTTTATTTAGAACTTCTGTTGATTATTCCCAATACATATTCAGAATGCGGTACTTTTTTGGCGATATCAGTGATGGGGATTTGTTCAAATTTTAAGACTTTGATTGATTGTTACATTCCTGAACAAATTAATATTTTTGGAATTTTGCAAAGTTGAAGATTTCTTAATTCCAAACATTAGGAAGTTTAATTAAAGTTGGAAATTTTACTCGTTTATCTAACTCACCCTGTTCGCAAGAAATGTCATCAAAAGAATGTTGTCTTGTTTTAGTAATCTTGAGAATGGAATATAAAAGTCAAATAATAAAGTTATCTTCAAAATTCATAAGTTCTGATGGTGAGTCATGTCGATAGCACCATATGTATTTTTTGATGAATCTCTTTGGATGACTCTTTGGAGGTTGCACTCTTGCGTTGTTTACGGAAGGAAAGACGTTTTTTAAAAACTAGTAAAAGGCGTCTGAAAATCTGCGTTAACATGAATCCCTAAATCAACATTCCGACAGAAAAAAATCTTTCTTAAAATTTTTCAAGCGGAATTTGAAACTGGTTGAAGTTGGTTTTCAAGATTAGTAATGTTTCCTGACAAAATAAAATCTGAGATTCTTCAATGCCATTGTTGATACAAAGCACTACACTGCAGTACTCATGAGAGTAAAGGATAGGATAAAAAAAGTTTGGAGGAGTATCGCATTTCTTTCGGTTTGCTACTTACGCAACGAACCGACAAAAATGTACTATATCATGGGAAACCCAACCTGGAAATTTTAAATTGTTAAAGTGCAAAACGAGGAAAAACTTGAATTCCAAAAAGCCAGATCGCTGATCACCTTGACATACTTTCCATTCCATTGCCTTCTGTTGAGGGGAAAGAAAAATATAAATTAAAGCGCATCAGTCTCCTGCAGCGACGATTCCACGAGGGCAGCTCGCCGACTGCCAGCGGGTTGGTGCTGAGGTCTTGGAAGTACCAGATGGCTGGAAGTTGCCTTCGTCCCAGCGCTGCCTGCGCCTGGCTCTTCGTACGGGAAAGAAAATGGCGAGACGTGTGGTGTGGTTAAACACTCAAGAGTGAATAAAGTTCGTGCAATTATGATAAATAAAAATATGCCCTTAATGATCATTTGACATGAAAACAATTATCCATTACACAGGGTAATTGTTTATCGGTTAGAGCAAACGTATTGCATGTTAACAGATCCTCACATTATTGGCTTGATTTTCTCTTTAAATGAATAACAAACCACATTAGCCAAAAATAATGCATGTTATGCCCATTATTTTCCCTTAGTAATTTGTTGCAATTTTCTCAGTATCAAAGTGCTACTCTACCAAAAACATTCCTTTTCTTCATAACAATTCATAAGGTGTGTGTATATATATTTACATACAGAGAGAGAGAGAGAGTGAGAGTGTCTACCCCATTTCGATTTTCTACAAAATATTCTGACGACTGTTACAGGAGTATAGCCAGTATACATAAAAGTTTTTTTGTTAAACTAATCCATTTCCGATAATACTTGGAAGCCACAGCCGCGATGAAATGAAAACAGCTAAAATGATAACTCTCATGACATGGTTGTGTTGTGCGCTGCGCCTTTTCATGTCGACGTTTGCCTAGCCTCGGCGTCTGCTGCGTTCTTCCTCCTCTGCTCTCTGAAAACACGCGGACCACCCGCCAGCCGAGGCAGGGCAAAGCCGCTGTTCTACGAGTCGTCTTCCGCGCTGTCCACAGGTGTTTATCATGCCACTCGCTGCCCGCTAGCTAGCTGCCCTCGTGTAATCCGTGATTTATAGACGCGTTTAATCAAGACAACCTTCTGTGGTCCAGTTTTGGGAACTCGTCCCCATAAAAGAAACAGATAACGTTGTTCAACATCTTCAAGGGCAACATTAGTCTTACTGAGCGTTTTCGAAAGCTAATGATGTATATTTGTAATGTGTGGCATAGAAGATCCAATTAGTTGTAACCTCTGCACACGACGACTTACGATATATTATAGTACAAAAAATAGTAACCCATTTTACGAAAACACTGTAGTATTTATCGCGCTCATTAAAATTACGTCTATTCTCTGAAAACTGGCCCAAAATTCCACTAGAGCGCCGGCCTGGATAGCTGAGGTTGCTATGAAGCCTCGTGCCCGATGGGTCAAAGGATTGCGTGTTCGATTCCCGCCCGGGCATGGATGTTTCGGTGTGTCCGTATACCGTTACCCCCTAAGTTACTTACAGTGGTCGCTGTATGACCTTAGTAGTAGAAAATGGACCTTAAATGAGTTTTTAAAAAATCCCATTTGAGCGTCCACAAGCGATTGAGCAAACTTGTATGATCCGAGAGTCCTTCTGTATAGACATGTGTGTGTAGCCCAATTTAGGTATAAGTTCTGCAACCTTGCTCTACCTCCTGTCGCAGGCCCTGGCAGCAGTCGCTGTAGCTTTAAGCCTGTGCTTTATGTAGGGAGGGAGGAGCTCAGAAAAGCGGAAAGGTCGCCATAACAGGGGCCACGCTCCGGCGACGCACAGCAGCCATAAGCACGGAGCACACCGTCGAATCTTACACGCAGTGGCGCTCCACAGCACTACAGTGCTGAGAAAACGAAGTACACGATTTCGTGGAAAAAATATTGTTTTCAGGATTATGAGTAAGCTTTTGCGCAAACAGTTTTTGTATTCCATGTCTTTGGGTGATACATGTTGAACTGCCTTTTGTTGCGGGTACTTCTGTGCACTCCGTGTATTTAGGTGGTTGTCTCGGAGTCTGCCTCCTTTAAGGCCCTAAATCAAGTGACTACGTGTGCCTTGAAGGCGCCTTGCCACTGATTTGTCATCGGTGTAATTGAAGTTGCGATTACCCGGAAAAAATCACTGTCAGCGTAGTCCGCTTAGTGTTGATGACCAGCATCCAGAAGTCTCATAGAAGATAAATGTGAGATGACAGACGCAAATGCTTTTTTCCGAAATTATATTTTGTTGCTGTGTTATCATTTGCGGCATTTGGTGTGTTTTGTATCTTTCATATACCTGTTTTAGACAGTTTCACATTACTGGAGTATTTTGTGTATTTTAACAATTTTATGAAATAATTATACTCCGTCATTTGCCCGTCTTACTTCATCTTCGAATGATTGGAAAATGACAAATAATTTTAATGGTGAAGTGATCTCAGTTCATACAAACAATGAGAAAGTGTGCCATCGAACACAACACCAAAGCGAGTAATGTGCAAACGAGCTCCTCTAAAAGGTCGGAAAGACGCTCATATCATGTTAATGAAAATCCCGTAAACTGACTTACAAATGACAACCAAAATCTCCACATCTATAATAGCAGAAGAAATACAAAACCATCTTCGTTCGGCCGTCAGGAGAACGAAAAGGCGGCAATCCCAGATTATCCGGAGGAACAAGGGATGCGTTAGTTATTTACAAGATGACCTTAAAATACGTGAAGATGGCTGTCGAACTTACATGTCGCCTGGAGCGACTGCGAGAAGGCATATAGTCTGCGACATATGTGGGAACTAAAGAATTTTGAAGTTCGAATGATCGTGAGGTTACACAGTGACCCAACCAGGATTATTAAAGGAGAATATAGGGGTAATGTGTATTGATTTAATGATTTCTCGTAAACGAAGTTTCGCTTGTGTGGGGGAACTGAAGCTCTCGGCAAAACGTGTATGTCCTTGTAGCAAAGGACTCCTTTGGGACGTGACAGGATGAGTCGTGCGACAACTCAGGGAGACTCGGGCTAAGTGGTCTAGGGGCATCAACGCCACACTTAACAGATGTGTGGAACGACCTAACTTCCTTTGCCCGGCGCCAGGTCGAAACAGAGTCCAGTTCGAAAGATCCTCTGGAACTTCTTCAACGGTGGGCTTCTCATTCAGATTATCAACACCTAAGCAGCACAGGTGGTGAGGTCGATCTCTGCAATTATGTTCTGAATGCTCATTACGCTCTCCACTCACCTCGTAACTGGGAGAATTGACTAATATTTTTAAATGGGAGTAAATTTTGTATTTAATTTACAACATCACACAACCGGTATTTGAATCAGGATTATATTTTTTTATAATTTATTAGTGTTTCATTTTAAATTCGTCCTTGTATAAACATTTTTGCTAAGAGGCAGAAATATGTTTGAATGGAGAATTCTTTCCTTTCTCTCGTTGGTGTTATGTTTTATAAATGATTCAGTTCCTTGTTTTGTATGTAGCAAGAATGTGAAATAAATTAACGAGCCTCGATAAGTTAACTCTTCTCGCTTACGGATGGACATATGTTAAACTTCCTAACCTGAACTAAGGAAACTAATGGAATTATTGCACTCTTAAGTAAACACGGTTACGTAGTGGTTGCTCGAGGCGTATTGCTCATGAACTCGAGTAAGCTAGTTCCCTTGCCCCTGACCTTGGCATGCCTACAGGAAGTGGAGTAATATATTAAATCCTTCTAAAGCCGTAGCCTAAGCCTCGTTCTCAGGTGCGTCCAACAAATATTTCCGATCGGTTCCCGTCCGTTGGAGCTAGCGAAGACCTTTCGAAAATGTACGACTGCTGGAACTACATGTGGTGCTAGTGGCTGCTTCAACCAAATGTTCATATGGTCACTGAATAAAACGCGACCCATTTCATAATCATAATCAGAGCCTATCGATTATAATGACGTCAACCAACCGGAATTGTCAGGAAGATTAAAGTTTGAGAATATCACTTTTGTCATTACGTCCTCCTTACTTGATAGATTCGGGAATCTAGTTGCAGGGAATTCGTTCTTTTGTTTTCCGGGAATTATATTGTGCACTGTATTTTAAAATCATTGTTTTTCGAACAGGCAAATCCGAAAAAGCTTCATTGCACGAACTAGAGCTTTAACGTGAATGTTTGAAGGTGAGTTACAAGAGCAACTGGTGGTGGTGAAAATGGCACAGACTTTCTCGTGCTAATTAAATACCTAATCTCTTTAGTCTCGGACACCTTGTCAGGAATATCCATCCATTTTTCCTGCTGCTAGACTACCTATCGGCGCCCGAAAGATATTTTTTTATAATAAAATTCATAATAGCAGTTTCAAGTAGAAGGAGCCGCGTCAATAGCCGCGATAGGAGAATACCGTTGTTTAAAATCCTCCTTACGCTCTATTCTCTAGCTTTGTTCACATATAGACGGGCGGACGTGCTGAAGGACCGTCGGACGCACGGACTGACAGAACCTCTGCTGTTTAACATTTTTTTTCGGTAGTGTCGAGGATCGTCGATTTGGACTATAACGAGCTAGAGGAAGTAATTTACTACGTATGGGAACGAGAATTATCCACTTTTTTTCGGTTTCAAGGACCTGCAATATGAGTTTTCTGCCCTCAAATCGTCGTTTTTTGCTGCTGCATCAATATACTCTACACGACGTACGTAGTATGAGAGAAAGGGTAGTTTGTTAGGTTAATATAGTTAGTTATGATATTCTGTTGTTCCGAGGTCACCTGTACGATCTCTGAAATACAACTCGAATGCGACATTCATTGAAATGTTTTAATAAAATACATATTAAATATTAGTTTTAATTAATTAGGTTCATACTCAAATTCTGAAATATCTGTATTAAAAGCCAATATGCTTTTAAAAATTAATCAGTGCTCAAACTTCATATACATCGGTTCGCCGATTTCTAGACTTTAGAATGGTGATCATATTTTTGAAATATATTGTGAATATTGTGCATGTGATTTATTTTGAATTTGGATACAGAAAAGAATGAGAATGGACTGGCATTGATAGGTGGTTTGAGGACGGGCCAGCTTTCGCTGACTGTGTAAGGAGCCCGTTGTTGTCAGAACCCCCAACAAGCTGAGACATTTTTACCGAGCTATGGAGCTACTCTGGTGATCCTGAGTACCTCAGCCTCCTTTCAAAATAAGTACCAATATTTAATGACTTCACAATTATAATATGGGAATATAATATGATATTATATATATATATATATATATATATATATATATATATATATATATACTGAAGTGGGGGGTGGGCGCTTGCCTGCGATGAAACTAAACCATTTGTAAGTTGAATTCTGAGTACAGAAAGAAATGAGCGTTCTGTGGCAAGAATTAATCACAAAATATTCGCTCCGAATATCTATTTTCAAAATCAAATCAGCGCGGTTGATTTGGGTTCTCTATCCCCCATCAAGTCCGTCGTGAAGGAATGTACTTCTCCCGCGACATCACGGAGAATGTTAATTTGAATAAGTATGTTTCCCACTGAACCCTTGAAGACGTACACAGGTAATGAAGTTACATTTACCTCTTGGTTGACCATGACCCGTTAATGGCCTGAGGGCCCTGGAGGTGCGGAATCAAATGCCAAAAGGCACGTACAGATAGGAGTCTAGATCCCATCATGCACCACATCACCTATCTATCCCACAATTTCTTCTCAAATACACACCATATCCAAACTGAGTTCATGTCGATTACGCACATTTATGTATTTTTTGATGAATCTCTTCTTTGGATGACTCTTTTGAGGTTGCACGTTCTTTTGCCGTTTGTTTTGTACGGATTAGGAAAGACGTTTTTAAAAACTAGTGATAAAGTGCCGTCTTAAATCTTTGCTGTTTAACAGTTGATCCCTGAGATATCAACAGTGTGCCGCACAGACATAGAAGTCTTTGCTTTCTTAAATTTTCTTATAGCGGGAATTTGTAAATTGTGTATCGTATTAGTGGTTTTTTTCAAGATGGTATATGTGCTCCTGTAAATAAATCTGAGATTCTTTATGCCATTGTTTGATTACAAGGGCACTATCACTGCAGTATATCTCATGAGAGTTAAAGGATATTGGATTAAAAAAAGTTTGGAGGAGTATCGCATTTCTTTACGGTTTGCTACTTTTTACGCAACGAACCGACAAAATGTACTATAATCATTGTGTGTAATAACCCCAACGGGCTGGATAATGTTTAGGAATTGTTAAAGTTTGCAAAAACGAGGAAAATATCTTTTGGAATTCCTTAAAGGAGATTGTCTCATGATCGCTGATCACTCTGTGTTACAATAGCGTTTCCTATTTCTTATTGCCTTTTCTTGTTGTAGGGGAATTAGGAAATAAGTTAATATATTATTTTTATTAAGCGCATTCAATGTTCTCTACTGCAGTCTGATCGAATTCCACGAGGGCAGCTCGCCGGACTGCCCAGCGTGGTTTGGTTGCTGGGAGGTCTTGGAAAGTACAGATGGCTTGGATAGTTGCCTTCTCCAGCGCTGCCTGCGCTGGCTCTTCGTAAGCGAGGAAAGAAAATGGCGCAGACCTTGGTGTGGTTAAACACTCAAGAGTGAATAATTTAGTATCGTGCAAAAAATTTTATGATAATATAGTAGAATATAGCCACTGTAGATGATCATTTGACATGATAAACAATTATCATTGACACAGTACTATTGTTTATCGGTTAGAGCTAAACCGTATTGCCTGTTTAACAGATCTCTCACGAGTTTTGCATTTTCTTTTAAATGTAATATACAGAACCACATTAGCCAAGAACATAGATGGCATGTTACTGCCCATTTATTTCCTTTAGTAATTGTTTGCTGCAATTTTCGTCAGTAATCAAAGTGCTACTTATCTCAAACACATTCCTTTATCTTTGTTGTTTTTTTTCACTACATTCCATAACGTTGCTGTGTATATATATTTCACATTATGCAGAGAGAGAGAGAGAGTGAGAATAGTTTTCCTTCACCCCATTTCGATTTTCTACAAGATATATTTCTGACGACGTGTACAGGAGTTAGCCAGTATATCATAAAACGTTTTTTTGTTGAATAGTAATCCATTGGTCCGATAATACTTGGACAGGCTACAGCCTGCGATGAATGGGAAAAGCCAGCCTAAAATGATACTCTCTATGACATGGCTTGTGTTTGTGGCTGGCGTCGTCCGTCTTCCATGTCGACGTGTCCTCAAGCTCTCGGCGTCTGCTTCGCCTTCTTCCTCTCTCTCCCCTGAAAGACACGCGGACCACCGCCAGCCGAGGCAGGGCAAAGCCGCTGTTCTATCGAGTCGTCCTTCCGCGCTGTCCACAGGTGTTTATCATGCGACTGAGTCTGCTCCGCTAGCTAGCTGCCTCGTGTAATCGCGTGAGTTTATAGACGCGTTATCATGAGACAACCTTCTGTGGTCAGTTTTGGACTCGTCCCATAAAAGAACAGATTAACGTTGTTCAACATCTTCAAGGCAACATTAGTCTTACTGAGCGTTTTCGAAAGCTAATGATGATATATTTGTAAGGTGTGGCATAGAAATCCAATTAGTTGTAACCTTGCACACGGCGACTTACGATATATTATAGTACAAGAATTAGTAACCACTTTACGCAAACACTAATAGTTTTCGTGCTCATTAAATTACGTCTATTCTCTGAAAATTGCCACAATCTCCCTAGAGGCGCCGCCTGGATAGGCTGGAGGTTGCTATGAAGCATCGTGCCGATGGGTTCATCGGGATTGCGTGTTCGATTCCGCCCGGCGCATGGATGTTTCGGTGTGTGCCGTATCGTTACGCCTCTCCCTAAGTACTTACAGTGGTCGCTGTATGACCTTAGTAGGATAGAAAATGGAGCCTTAATGAGTTTTTAAAAATCCTCATTTGAGCGTCACAAAGCGATTGAGCAATAACTTTGTATGATCCGAGAGTCCTTCTGTAGTCGACATGTGTGTGTAGCCCAATTTGTTTATGGCCTTAGTTACTGCAACCTTGCTCTACCTCCTGTCGCAGGCCTGGCAGCAGTCGCGGTAGCTTTAAGCCTTGTGCTTTTTATCGTAGGGAGGGAGTGAGCTCAATGAGCGGAAGGTCGCCATAACAGGGGCACGCTCCGGCGACGCACAGAGCCATAAGCACGGAGCACAACGTCGCAATCTTACACGCATGGCGCTCCACAGCACTACAGTGCTGAGAATAACGAAGTACGTCGATTTCGTGGAAAAAATATTGTTATTTTCCAAGGACAGTGTTATGGAGTAAGCTTTTTGTGCCTTTACCTATTTGTATTCCTGTCTTTGGGTGATACATGTTGAACTGCTTTTTGTTGGTTGCGGGTACTTCTGTGCACTCCGTTATTAGGTGGTTGTCTCGGAGTCTGCCTCCTTTAGGCCCTAAATCAAGTGACTACGTGTGCCTTGAAGGGCGCTTGCCAACTGATTTTGTCCATCAGGTGTAATTGAAGTTGTCGATTACCCGGAAAAATCACTGTCAGCGTTATATCCGCTTATGTGTTCGTATGACGCAGCATCCAGAAGTCTCAATAGAAGAACTATTTATGTAGATGACAGACGCAAATGCTTTTTTCCGAAATTATAATTTTATGTGCTGTGTTATCATTGCGGCATGTGCGGCTGGTTTTTTACTTTTTCGATATACCTGTATTTAGACAGTTCGACATTACTTGGAGTTTATTTGTGTATTTTTAACAATTTTATATAAGATATATTATACTTTCGCTATTTGCCCCAGTCTCTTACTCATCTCGAATGATTGGAAAATGACAAATAATTTTAATGGTTGAGTGATCTCAGTTATACATAACATTATAGTATAAGTGGCACATCGAACACAATCAACCAAAGCGTTAGTATGTGCATAACGTGCTCCTCTAAAAGGTCGGAAAGACGCTCATATCATTGTTATATGATAAATCGCGTAACTAACTGACTTAGCAAATGACAACCAAATATCTTTCCACATCTTTAACTAGCTAGAAGTAAAGTAGCAAAACCATCTTCGTTCGGCCCCTTCCCCCCGTCAGGAGAACGAAAAAAAGGCGCAATATCCCAGATTATCCGGAGGAACAAGGGATGCGTTAGTTATTTACAAGATGACTTAAATACGTGAAGATGGCTGTCGAACTTACATGTCGCTGGAGCGAACGTCGAGAGCATATAGTCTGCGACATATGTGGGAACTAAAGAATTTTGAAGTTCGAATGATCGTGAGGTTACACAGTCGACCAACCAGGCGATTATTAAAGGAGAATATAGGGTTGTGTATTGCGTATGATGTTAATGATTTCTGCGTAAACGAAGTTTCGCTTGTGGTGGGGGCAACTGAACTCTCGCAAACGTGTAATGTCCTTGTAGCAAAGGACTCCTTTGGGACGTGACAGGATGAGTCGTGCGCACAACTTCAGGGAGACTCGGGCTTAAGTGGAGTCTAAGGGGCATCAACGCCACACTTATAGCAGATGTGTGGAAGCGACCTACACTTCCTTTGCCCGGCGCCAGGTCGAAACAGAGTCCAGTTCGAGAAGATCCTCTAGGGAACTTCTTCACGGTGGGCTTTCTCATTCAGAGTATCAACACCTGAAGCAGCACAGGTGGTGAGGTCGATCTCTGCATTATGTTACTGAATAGCTCATTACGCTCTCCACTCACCTCGTACTGGGAGAATTGAGCTAATATTTTTAAATGGGAGTCTAAATTTTGTATTTAATTACTAGCATACATCACACAACCGGTATTTGAATGCTAGGATTATATGTTTTTTTATAATTTATTAGTGTTTCATTTTAAATTCGTCCTTGATAAACATTTTTGCTAAGAGGCATAGAAATATGTTTGAATGGAGAATTCTTTCTTTCTCTCGTTGGTTGTATGTTTATAAATGATCAGTCCTTGTTTTGTATGTAGCAAGAATGTGAAATAAATTAACGAGCCTCGACTAAGTTAACTCTTCTCGCTTTACGGATGGACATACTGTATATACTTCCTAACATGAACTAAGGAAATGCTATGGAATATTGCACTCTTAAGTATTACACGTTTACGTAGTGGTGCTCGAGGCGTATTGCTCATGTCGGTAACTGAGTAAGCTTATCCCTTGCCCTGACTGTGCCTACGAGGAAGTGGGTAATATATTCAAATCCTTCTAAAGCCCGTAGCCTAAGCATCGTTCTCAGGTGCGTCCAACAAATATTTCCGATCGGTTCCCGTCCGTTTGGGCTAGCGAAGACCTTTGAGAAATGTACTGAACTGCTGTGAACTGCTGTGGGTGCTAAGTGGTCTGTTCGGCAACCAAATGTCCATGATGTCACTGAATAAAACGCGACCCATTTCATAATCATTACATCAGAGCTTATCGATTATAATGGACGTCACAAACTCGGAATTGTCAGGAAGATTAAGGTTTGATTATATTATTTCTGTCATTACGTCCTCCTTTAACTTGATAGATCGCGAATGCTTAGTTGCAGGGATTTCGTTCTTTGTTTTGCCCGGAATTGGTATTGTGCGCGTGTATTTTAAAATCATCTGTTTTTTCGAACAGGGCAAAGCGAAAAAGCTTCATTGTAGGACTACAGCTTTAACGTGAACGTTTGAAAGGTGAGTTACGAAGAGCAACTGGTGGTGGTGCAAAATGGCACAGACTTTCTCGTGCTAATTAGATACCATATCTCTTAGTGTCGACACCTTTCAGGAATACCCATCCATTTTCCTGCTGCTTAGACCTACCTATCGGCGCCCGAAAGACATTTTTTATAATAACATTCATAATAGCAGTTTCAAGTAGCAGAGGAGCCCACGTCCAATAGCCGCGATGGAGAATACGTTGTTAAAATCCTGCTCTTACCGCTCTATTCTCGAGCTTTGTCACACACATAGACGGGCAGACGTGCTGAAGGACCGTCGGACGCACGGACTGACAGAACCTTGCTGTTTAACATTTTTTTCCGGTAGTGGTCGAGGAGCCGTCGTTTGGACTATACGCAGCTAGAGGAAGTAATTTACTACGTATGGGAACGAGAATTATCCACCTTTTTTGTCGGTTTCAGGACCTGCAGTAGGTGTGGTTCTGCCTCAAATCGTCATTTATTGCTGCTGCATTCCAATATGTCTCGACACGACGTACGTAGTATGCGAAAAGGGTTAGTTGTTGTAGTTTAATAATCAGTTAGTTATGATATTCTGTTGTTCCGAGGTCACCTGTACGATCTCTGAAATACAGACTCGAATGCGACATTTATGAAATGTTTTAATAAAATACATATAAATATTGGTTTTAATTAATTAGTTCATACTCAAATTCCTGAAAATCTGTTATTAAAAGCCAAGTATGCTTTAAAAAATTATCAGGTCAAATTCATAACATCGGTTCGCGATTCCTAACTTTGAGAATGGTGATATTTTTAAATAATATTGTGAATGATTTGCAATGTGATTTATAGAATTTGAACAGAAAGAATGAGAAGGAATGGCATTGAAGTGGTTATGAGACGCACTTTCGCGACGTGTAGGAGCGTTGTTGTAAACCCCCAACAAGCTGAGACATTTTTACCGAGCTATGGAGCTACTCTGGTGATCCTGAGTACCTCAGCCTCCTTTCAAAATAAGTACCAATATTTAATGACTTCACAATTATATTGGGAATATATATATATACTATATATATATATATATATATATATATATATATATATATATATATATGAAGAGTGGGTGGGCGCTTGCCCTGCGATGAAACTAAACCATTTGTAAGTTGAATTCTGAGTACAGAAAGAAATGAGGCGTCTGTGGCAAGAATTAATCACAAAATAATTCGCTCCGAATATCTATTTTCAAAATCAAATCAGCGCGGTTGATTTGGGTCTCTATCCCCATCAATCCGTCGTGAAGGAATGTACTTCTCCGCGACATCAGCGGAGAATGTTAATTTAATAACGTATGTTTCCACTGAACCCTTGAAGACGTAACCAGGTAATGAAGTTACATTTACCTCTGGTTGACCATGACCCGTTAATGGCCTGAAGGGCCCTGGAGGTGCGGATCAAATGCCAAAAGGCACGTACAGATAGGAGTTAGATCCATCATGCACCACATCACCTATCTATCCC
The DNA here is from genome assembly GCA_017312745.1 of Gryllus bimaculatus. NCBI lineage: Eukaryota > Metazoa > Arthropoda > Insecta > Orthoptera > Gryllidae > Gryllus > Gryllus bimaculatus. The sequence continues at coordinate 1,082,488 of BOPP01000225.1, read as the reverse complement.
ACAATTTCTTCTCAAATACACACCATATCCAAACCTATCTCATTCAATCTTTGCAAAACACCCCATCCATCCCTCGCAATAAAAAATAAATACCCAATCCACAGATATTTTGTAAATTGTTCTCAGATCTGGAATAGTTTCTTATGAGGTGCCTTAGGGTTTCCTCAACCTCTGTAGTAGTATTAAGTTAGGATAAGTTTAGGATAAGTTAAATTATAAGTTCTCAATACTATGTAGAGTTATTAAAAACTGAACTATGTACTAAACAATCAAATAAATGAAAAAAATTAAAAAAAAGGAGTCTTACTCTGGAACCCTAACAGATAGTTCTAGAGAAGCGTAATTTGTAC
>BOPP01000225.1:1047008-1082113 GCA_017312745.1 Gryllus bimaculatus | reverse complement strand
TTTTTTTTTTTTTTTTTTAATAAGAAATATTGCGTGAGTGAGGGCTTTCCCCGATCCTCTCCGGCGAAGCAACTCCCTTCTCTCGTTCATCCTCCACATCCTCTTCCACGCTTTTCTCTTTTTCGTCTTTTCCTCCTCCTCCTCCTGGTCGCCGGCTCCGCCCGTCAAGGCTTTCTCCAGCCCTTGGCCGCCCCTCCCACGCGCGCTCCCGCCCGCCCAGCGTTGCCACGTCTCGCGTTTCATCCGCGCGCGATGCGGTTTCATTTGAACGCAGGAAGCGACGGGTTGGGGAAGATAGGGTCGAGACAATCTCTTTACGCTCTATTTTATTTTTTCGATTGAGTATCCAGGTTTCGAATCAACTTAAACGGTTGGAATAGATATAAAGATAACCTAGTTGATTCTTAATTATTTCCGATTTGTTTAAGTCTGTCGATCATGGTGGCTGCCGGCAACTCGTATGTAGATGTACGCGTTTGTTGTATACAAATATATTTGAGAAATCCGGCATTATTTTCCAATATAGCATACATGTCTAGGTTTTGGAATTTTTTTAATAATTATTATTGTAGAGCTCGTTAGATTCAGTTTCAGGGAGAGAAATCGAAAGTATCGTGCCTGCTGGCACCCACATGTGATTGCGAAATGAAAGTGACAGCGGTTCGCCCAATGTCTTCTCCTAATGTTCTCGCCCCCAGCAGATCCTCCTCTTAGCGCCTTCACTCCCTGCCGTACTCGCTCCATCACCACTCTCTCCCTCACCGCCACCCTCGCCCTCGCCCTCGTCATCACTCTCTCCCCCGCCACTACCATCGCCCTCTTCCTCAGTCGCCATTACTTTGAGCCCTCGACATCACTCTCTCTCCTTCGCCATCACCTTTGCCTCTCTTCGAACTTGGTCGCTGCGACCACATGATCTTCCATGGAGCCCCCTTTTGTCTCCCTGCGGTTGGAAATCCCTTGCCCTCGTGACCTGCCTAACATATTGCCAAAAACCTGTCTATCATTAGAAAGTAACAATTAAAAAGAGTGCGATGATACCCGCGCTCACTAAGCGCCCTGATGTAGACATTTGTCAGCTGTTTTCCAGTCCTATCAGGAATGGTCTGCAACACCTCTGCGCAGACAATTTTCCAAACATTGTTCCTCTTCTCAATCTTTTGGAGGTTTTCACATTTCGTTCGGAATAACTGGTCACTCAACAATTGTTCTGCTACGAAAGCTAATCATAATGTTCAAAGGGAACACGAAAATCATAAGACGTAAATAGTTGTACATAAACGTTTTCTATGTTTAAAAAAGCCTTTTTGTTTTATGCAAAAAACCAGTCTCGGGGAAATTGTAAATCTACAAGTTAGAGAATCGAAAGACATAAGCGAAATAATTGTAAGTGCGAATAATATCTTTTTCAAATCTGCTGCACCTGTCGCAGAACATATTCATATTTTACTTCATGTAACTGATTGAAAGTACCAATGAGGCCAGGTAATGAATCTTCCGAACAAAAGAAGAGAAATATATAAGGTTTCATTAAACTTACTCCTTTCGCTTAACCAACTCACTTTTCTGATAGTTCTCTCTTTTATTATTAAAACATATTGAACAAATTGAAACGTATTTTAAAATAACTAGAGCCTTGAAATAATAAAAAGAAAACCATTAATACCAACATATAATCAACTTTCTCAACAAACATGGTTTTGTCATTTGGCTCGACAGCCCGGTATGGGCCTTGGCCGACCTCAACACACATGGAACGGTGATTACCATATTTGTATTTAAAATTTATTTATTTATTTGTATTAAATTTTATTTGCTTATAAAATTTGCATACAGAACCATATTTTACTCTTCTATAATAGTCTTAAACTTGTCGATGGTCTCCATCATTGGAAGACAGCAAAATTCAGAAAATATTTTAAAAAATATTCTTTAGACGGCAATAAATGTCTGTTAAGGAAACTAACGAGGACTATTTTTTTAGTCACAACAAGTTTGTGAATGTACTTTACATTTACATTTTATGAAACTTTTTCTTATATTACCGTGGCCAACAAAAGAGAGTATCTTTCGTTGACCACGATATTACTCGATTTGAACATATATTATGCCCTTAATCATCAATAAAGAATTATGCAATACTCCATAATATTATGGTCTTTTAATAAGTTAATATTTTTTGATTTATCTTTTGCGTTATTAGCTTTTTTTAAATGAGAGAAAAAAAGTTTGCACGACCTTGACTCAAAGTACGTTTCAACAGAAGATTCGAGCAAAATGCCATTCGAGGAAGATTCCGAGCGACACATTAACGTGTCCCGTCTTTCTGTGAACCGCCGTCAAGCCACTCGACCATCCATTCTCGAGGCGCACGGAGCATGACCGCTCGTCCCACGGCCGGTGCGACGGCCATTGTTCCGGGTCGGGGGGACGGGCGGGGGGCGTGGCCCGTGTCGCGACGGCGCGAGAAGCGCAGGGCGCCCGGCGCAGCGGCTACGCGGGGCAGACGCGGGACAGACGCTCTTAGTACCCACCGAAAGCGAAGTGTTGTGACTTTGCGATTACCGTATACGAGCTACGATATTGCGAGATACCAGTTCCTCAGCTCTTCAGCATTTATGATACTGTTTAATCTCTATCACTTGTGACAATTCTTCTTCTTCTTTTTCTTCTAATTCTTCTTTTCTTCTTCTTCTTCTTCTCTTCTTCTTTCTTCTCTATCTCTTCTTCTTCTTCTTCTTCCTCTTTTTCTTCTTCTTCTTCTTCTTCTTTTCTTCTTTTCTTCTTCTTCTTTTCTTCTTCTCTTCTCTTCTTCTTCTTCTCTTCTCTCTTCTTGCCGAGTGTTTACACCCTCTTTTCCTCTGCGGGCCGTTTCTCCGCATCCCAATCTCCATACAACTCTATCGTTCCAGTCATTCTCTTCTAGTCCCTCTCATTGCATATCGTTAAAAATCTGTTTCTGCTATTCCTCTCTGGGTCTATCTCTTGTTCTTCTGTCTAAAGGAAACCACTTATATACCTTTCTGGGCCCTCTCCCGCAATCAAGCCTTTTCACGTGACCGAACCATGTCAGCCTTCGCGTTTCCAATTCATCTATTATTGATTATTGAACCTTCATTCGCTTAAGATTTTTTTCGTTTCTAATATGTTCCATTTTAGATACTCCACAACATCTCAAAAAATCAATTTGTAGGCTCATGAATTTCTCTCTTTCTCTTTTTCTTAGTTCCCATGTTTCTGCACCATTCAATGAAAAACAATTATTGAAACTTGTGGCAATTCGTTTTCTTAAAAACATGCTCTGGCATTAGAAATTGATTTCACTATTTTATAGATGTTTCCCGTATTTACTCATTTTTTTACATCTTCATTTTATTCATTTATCATTCAAATGAAGTTCACTATGTGAGCGATTCATGCATTAAATTAAATAAATCTAGTCGTATTATGTGTTCATTGGGATATAATTCCACTTATAAATATGGGAATAGTAATGCAACTTTGTTTATCCTAATGTCGACTTAAGGTATTTTCGAAATTAACATTTAATAAACAAAAGATTTTATCGAGGCGTATAAATATCCTTAAGGGAAGACAACCCTTCTCGGTCTCCTGTTGGGGAACTGTGCAGAATGATGATGATAGTTGCTGATTGTAGATTTCTCTTCCCTAAATCCCCCTCTGTCTGTATATCTATCTATTGATCGATCCATCAGTCCGTCTGTTTCTCTGTCTGCCCGTTCATTTGCAAGTTCGGCCATCTGTCAACAACACTAGCGTCTAAATTTTTTGTAGTTTTTTTTCATACTAAAAGGACTACTTGGAAGTATTGTCCAAATGTGTGGATTCCACATCCAAAACTTAAGGATTAATACAGCCCATCCAAATCTTAATTACTCCTAAATCTTAATTACCATGTGACATTTGATAAGACATTAATTAATTTAGGTGGTGCAAATATAATAAGATGTACTTCAAAAACCTTTGTTGCAACAATATTATTTGTGAATACAAAAATAGTTTTGGGATATATTATAAATTATTTCAATAAATTAATAAATTTATTTTATAATAAAGAAACTTTCCGCGTACATTTATTTACAAATTCACTGATATAGGATATCATCATTTTTAGTTTCATTCATTCTCCGAATTTCAAACCACCTTTCCTGTTTCTTCTACGAGAAAATCTCTAATCTTGATGTTACATAACGGAAAACATTAGGTACAATATCACTAGCATGTTTTTTGTTAACACCTCTACCAGATTTATTAGATTTTTCATACAATAGTAGACCTCCAGAATTGGAGTGATATATGCAAAGTAGAGATGATGATGAGCTGTCTTTTTGGGGTATCCAACGAAGTGTATTGTTTCTTCGGTTCTTGGAAAGAAAAATTTGAAAAGTCCAGTTGTCTTCAGTGAACCATCGTAATTTGATGTACTACTAGCTACATCGTACATCTCACCGTCACCTGAAACATTTATTGCAAAAAATAGATATAAATATGGAGTATAATACCTAATGAAGCAGAATTAGGTAGAGACATGCAAAGCTATCCTAATTTAAACAAGCATATTAATAGTATTATCATGTTTGTGTATGTGGTTTATTTTCATGCGTTAGTGTACTTACAAGTTTTAATTAAATACTATTACGTTCTATAAATATTATTGTTACTTATTTAATATAATATTAAAATAATAATAATAATAATAATAATAATAATAATAATAATAATATCTACAACCCACATACTTATGCAGAAAACTTCCACGATGTTTTACTTGAATGCTACCTCAATATAACGCAAACAAACAGTACTACGGATGTACCTTATAAGCTGTGCGTGAAAGAATGAGTTGGACTTTCCTTTTTTGAAATTATCGTCAGTTGGAGGTTCTGTACACGGAAGTGTGACCACTTCTACGGTGTTTGAATATCCTTCAGGAAAAACTTTCGCTTTCGGTTGAGAGAGCTTTCGTTTTAGAATCTCCTTAAAAGTTGTGCATTAGTAGTATTTCGCAGCCCTTTTTATCGGGTTTAAAGGCAGCTGAAGCACTTGGTTATTGATTTGTTAAAGTTGACTCGTAGAAAAACCATTTTCTATAACTTCTGCCCTGTGATGAAGCAATCGTTTCTTACGAAATTCCACATCATATATAAAAAGGGAGCTGTATGAATTCCTCGAAAGAATTTCTTAATTCTTTCTTTATTTAACATCAAAAACAGTTGAAAATAGCGCGGTGCACTGTGGTGAGAAGTGCAATCGCTGCAGGCTTTCTTGAGATATGAGATCTCTCTCCTAATTTATACACACGACGATATAATTTAAAGTAGCCAATGAGGAGACTGTAACTCATAATTCGATTAATGGTCCGAAAGAAGAAGAAAAATCATTTAGATATAAATACCTCGAATTTGTAATAATAAATGAGTACTCTTACCATTCAGTTCGATACATATTGAGAATGAGGAATATTTGTTCCTAATGGCATTGCAGTGAGCATTCTTCGCCTGGAGGCTCGTGCCAGGGGCCCAGTTCCTTTCTGAGCATGGCTGATGCGTGCGTGCGTGCGTGCGTGTGAGCGAGCACGGATTGGCCACGCGGCTTCCGTCACCGGAATGGGAAGGAGAGCGGTGCAGCGCGCGCCGCGGCCTCTGTGGAAAGTGAGAGCTGTCTGTGACCCACTGGCAGCCGCTCCCCCCGCCCCCGCCCGCGCTCCACATCCGCACAGCCCCAGGAGCTGCTACACAACACAGCCCATTGCGGCTTCCCCGTTCTCAGCCGTATTCGCCACCCCCCGATCCCCGCGCCAGTCGTACCTCGGCTCTTTGACGTCCGCTTCCAGGGCCGGTGAGCTGCCTGCGATTTTCGTCTGCTCTCCACTTCGATGCTCGTTTGTGTTTTAGTTTGTTGGCACTTACACTCTTCTGTCGGCCTGATCTACAGCCCGTTCTTGCAGCAGCACCTTTCGCCGTCTCTCCCTCTCTTTTCTCCGCCAAAACGACTCCAGCCGCGGGGACCAGGAAGGCAGTGGTTCGGGGACAGCTGCTGGAGCCACGTACGAGAGAGATCTTTGGTCCAGCTCTCCTCCTCTCCATCGTGCAATCATTATTACTCTTCGCCTTCCTACTTCTTTCGTTTCCTGCCTAGCTGATACTTTCCTCAGCGTTTCTGTTACTGTGTAATGTTTATGCCTTCCGTTCCCAAGAGCATATTACCAGTTGCCTGTGGTGAATTAAACGGAAATTCACCAGACTTTTTGTTACTTTGGTGGATAAGTTGGCATTGCTTTGAAATTCAGCGCACAATGCCTCTTGAAGGTAGGTCCTCCAACAGTGGGTTGATGCTTATGCCTCATAATAAATGCTCACTTGTTTTTTAGGGGATCCTAAACCACTTTTGGGATGGAAGCTGTCCATTCAGACTACGAACCCCTCCTCTCCTAAGTACGTTGAAGAAATAGTGTTGCTTCAACAATATATACTTTCTCGTATTAAACGCGGTTACGTGAAATTATAATACCCCAATTTCTGTCCGGGCATTAGACGAGCACATTTAATTCATTTAAAGGTAGTACATCGAAACTTCCTTCCATACAGCCAGAAACACCGCCCAACAACGAGAAGTAATTCTGAGAATTTCGAACTGCCGACTTGCGGCGTTCCCATAGTTGTATTGCTACCCGATGACTCCTGAAAGTTTCTAGCAAAAGGAGTGCGGGATGGAGGAGGAGGGGGGGCAGAACGATGGGGGAGTCGCTTTGTGATGTAGTTAACAGACAGATGGACGGTCAGATGAACGAACAGAAGAATACAAATACATATTTTTAAAAGAAAAAAAAACACTTTCAATGCCAGTGAGCACATCGTATAGTCCTTCCCCTCTGAAAATATTTTTGTGACAATTTATTTGTCTTGGGGCTTGAAACGAAATACAGAAGTCCAGTGAAGACAAGAATGTATTGTATCCAAAACCGTATTAGAGATGACCCGATAAGAGGAGTCGGAGCGCGTGGCGGCGGACGCGGGTGGCTTCATTCATCCTGGCCAGCGCAGCCGCGCTCGTTTGCCTCGCGGAGCGGCTGTGCGGGCAGCGGCCGCGTCACGTGCGCCGCGGAAAGGGAGAGTAGTGAGAGTGAGAGTGAGAGTGAGTGGCAGCCGCCTCCGCCGCCGCCTTCCTCCGCTTCGCCGCGCACTCGCCGTCGCGACGCCGTCGCACTTCCCCCTCGCCGTCCACACGCCCGTTTCGCTAATGGGACAACTTCTGATCCAGGTGGAGCGCACCTTCTCGTGGACGTGGGGTGGAGGAAATTTTGTTGGAATTCTGCAGGAGAAATTGCCGATTCGTTTAAACAACGAAAAAAAACACACGTTTTTCGAAACGTTCTAGTATTTCGAATATACTATATTTAAGCCCTTGATGGCTCGTTGGTTTGCGTGCTCCACAGCGCAATCCCCGGTTCGTTTCCCGGCCGACCCAAAATAATAACTGTTCGCTTTCCTTACACATGTCCCAGTATATGTTTTTTGTGTGACGATGAGAAAGCCCACCTTACGGTTATGAAGGCGGGTGAGGGATGTTTTCGTGCTAACCACACGAACCCCTTTTCCCATGGACTAGAGGCTGGGTCATCGCTGTTCGGCTAAGACCCGTAGCGGACTGTCGTGCCAACAGGGGGGGGGGGACTAATATATTTCTTTGACCCATACACACTATGCGTCCATGTTTTGGGATTGTTGGTACCGAACAACTGGTTTTCGACAACACTTCTGTTCGTCCCTCCCTGAAAGACACTAGCGCTCAAAACGTAAAAAGGAAGGTCTGCAAAATGGATGATCTCCGATCGATCTGGTTCCGTGGTCTCTCGAATTGGAAGTTCTCCATAAATTTTTCGGGGGACATTAAATGAAGCGGCAAGTTCCGAATTTTTCTCAAAAATGGCTTCAGTTTTTACTTTTTGGCATACTACTTACGTGGAATGGAGAAAGTATTGTAATGCTGCAGCAAGAAACAACGAGTTTTTGCAAGAAAAATGCATCGAACACGTTATGAAGACAAAATTCTGTTTTTCTGTGACTTAGGGAAAACGTCTGCCCCAGTGTGTGTCTGTCCGTCCGTCCGCCCATGCTAGCCACTAATACGCCGGTACGCCGTAAGAATAATCAGGTGTGATAAGCTTAAAGCTGAAGGTTTTTCAGAAGTTGGCCATTGTTATGTATAACAGACATTTTTTGAATGTGTCGAAAACAACTATGTCCTTGGGGAATGGGCACACAGCTATATTGTATATTGTTCGTTAGATAGACGAAGTATGAAGGAGTGTATTACATACCGATCTGGCCTCTCAAATTATCCTCCATATTGAATTCAAAGTGTCATATTTTTGATGCCCTCTTGGATTACCAGTTCAAAGCCATTTTTTGTGCGATAATAGAATTCTTTTTTCATTGCCGATTATGACCATGCCATACCGTTTCGGCGTCTCTACGTAGCCTCCATACTGATCCAAAGTTGTTATTGTTATTGCAGATGCAAGATGTTGCTAAGTTTACACAATAAAATGTGAACGAATTTCATTAAATCCTTTACAAATTCGAAAATATTTTCGAATTTTCATTTTTGTCCTAATTTTCGTGCACATTGAGCATCTTTTCTTCCTTAATGCAATGAATTCCTGAATTTTAAATATTTTTAAATCGCATTATTTACTCTCCTTCAACAATATGAATACTTTTCGTGTAATTTTGTGTCATGTCGAGTTTTTCCATTGATGATTGAAATGTTAGTGAGATAAAAGGTGCAATGTCATAATAATACTTAGTCATTATCAATAACACAAGAAAGTAAGTGCATTTTTAGTTCCCAATTTAATTATTTACTGCATCTCTTTTTATTATTATTATTATTATTATTATTATTATTTTCAGTGAAAATTAATTGCGTTCCCGTTGTTCTGCTCCATGCATTTACCCCATTTTTCCCTACTGGATATGTTCTGAATATCCAAATTTTTAGTCGGAAAAGTGTGTGTGTGTGTGTGTGTGTTTGCGTATGGACATTTGTTTGTGGGAGTGTTTGATATGCGTATATGTTTGACATTGATTTTTAATTAATTGTTTGTTTTGCATCTCTCCACAGGTGAGTGGCAAAATCCTGTTTTGTTGAAAATAGAGTCTGGCCTGGTGAGGGGTAAGTTTCACTATACCTTTTACGAAAAGTGAATTTTTAGCCTTGTTCTTAGCATTTAAAAACACTTACTTCTTTATTGAAATATGCTTATTATTTGGCCGCTTAATCTTGAGTATTAATATGAATTGGATTTCTGAACGATGTAATTTTAACAATCTTCAAACACAACACATTAATACCTACATGTGTTAAAATCCAATCAGTGTCTAGTCTCAATTGTAGTTACAAAACTATTACTGTTTCAAAGGAAGCTTCACCTTCAAGAACAATTCTGTTTTGTACGGTTCTCTAAATAATCCATTTCTTTTGATCGAAAGGTGACCAATCGATTTCAAGAATGTTCTTTAACTTTTGGGATTTTTCTTCGGTGACCTTTGTGCCCTTACTTCCGTAACACACCCGCATTCGTGAAACATCACGATGATGTGTACCTCTTATCTATTCCTTAGGTTCCTTAGCCTTAGTGTTCACTCTGTTTCTTAAATGTACACTCTGAATCTGTAAAACAAAACGTATAAAAACACAAACGTACTGCCTGTTAATAAATGTATTCCAAAGGTAAAACAAACAATAAGGGGGGGAAATGGTTTGTTCTGTTTAACCAATTAAATATTGGTGCTATATTTATAATTATTGCCCATAATTATTTATACTTGTCATTATAGCATCAATATTTGGTTATTAATCATAACTGAATATTGTTTCGTCGATTTGTTTGACCTCAGAATTGACGTTGTTACCTGACATACGTTTAGTTGACGTAGTGAATGCTTGGCTAGTTTCCTTTCCTTCAAACACTGCTCATCTTAGCCGTGTTGTATTGTGAGTTCTGTTCCCACGCAAATGGGGCCGCGGGTTACGTGTGGTTACCTGCCAACGTGTGTATTTTGCTCCGAAGGTTGTTTATGTAATGTATTGTCCATTACCATTACTTTTTCCGTCTGTGTTTCTTTTGTTTGTAGATTGTGTCTTACTGTAGTAATACGTGTAATACATGCAGAGTTGGATCATGGTAGTCAATCGACAGATATTTTTGGTCATATGCCTTTAGAGGTTTCGGGATGGAAATAAATTTTCCGAAACATCGGCAAAAAGTAGGGGAAACTTTTGTACCTTGGGACACTTCTCAAAGTTTAATTTTTTTCTTGTTTTGGATGTGAAATTTTTGATGTTCATCTTTTTGGAATACTACACATCTGAGCATGTTGATGTGTAATAATTATATTTCAAGAACATTCTAAAAGGTTCTTTTTTAAATAATTTGTTTGTGTACAGTATTCATGTGCCTGGGGACAGTGTAAGGAAAGTGAAAAAAAACAAACTACAACTGAATAAATGTATGTCCTTTATTCATGGACAGAGTATAAGAATAACATTTGTTTAACGAAATAGACTCATAACTATTATTACAATAATGTAATATTTTGTAAAAGAGAAAAATAAATGTTTTGCTGCCCTTAAGAACAACTTATCACATTAGTTCTGGAGTTCATTTTCAGACCTCTGTGTCAACTTCTTAGAATATAACAACAGCATTTATTAAACAGAAAGGGCTTCAATGTAGGTTATAACTTGTTAAGGAAACATGGAATACAAATGTTTGCAGGTACTTTAATATACAATAAACATTATATTGTATGTATAATGTTTTGTCAATGTGAAAAGACAGTAATTCGAGTAATTAACAGCGTTTTATCACTGTAGAAGCCTTAAACAAAACAAAAAAAATGTTTTCATGTTTATTTGTTGTTGTTTTTCCTTCGGAAAGTACTGAAAGGATCTGCCTAAAACAATGCCAACACATTTATCTTATTAAGAGGCTTCAAATGAGCTATTGATGACATCCGTAGATGCGATAAGTTTTAGTTGCTTGAGAAACGCACAAATCACAAATTCCGCGAAGAAAGTTCTTCGAATCCTTTGGGCGGATCTTCAAACACACCATGAGCTCGCCACCTGGAGAACGAGGCGCGTCGAACGACACCTCAGCTGTCTCGATTATTGGACGGGACGGGCGGATCAAAACGTGTGACTGACGGACGCATGTTACTCGAATGCAATGATACAACAACCGGAAACGAAAGGAAGTAATGCGTTTTCGTGTTGTTCTATACGAACCACCGTTATTTTATAGCAGTCAGAGACATTTTCAGAAAATAATCATCGTGGGAATGTATACGTTTGAATTCGGATTGATTAGTAGTGTAAATAATAATAATATATAATAATAATAATAATATTATTATTTATATTATTATTATTATTATTATTTGGCTAACAATTGCTCGATTGCCGTGGTCCAAACCATACATTTTACAATATATTTCACACTTACAATTCAAAAAACAATTTACAAATATAAATAATAATTCATCTACCTCAAAGCACTCAAGCTTACACCAATTATATAAAAAAAAAATTAAATATATAAACCTCTACTATATCCTGACTGGCTGAATGGGTCGGATGCCGGGGTTTACCGATGGCCTTGTTTATTCCCATCGTGGAGCGGGGCGGCGTCTGGCGGTGCCACTTCTCCCGTTGCCGGGGAGCAGTCCGAGCAGACGCGAACGGCGCCTCAAGCGCTCGCCTCGCCTGCGAGACGGCCCCGACCGGGCCGGCCGGGGGTGGCCACACTTTCCCTGCATTCGCTCGGCGGGCGGCGGGCCACGAAGCTGCGCGACGCTGCCCTCTCCACCGTCTTGCCGCCTTCGGCAGCTGGGATGGTTAGCTTGCTTTTTAATTTGGCGACTTGCACATGATGAACCGTTGTATTTTCCCACTATGCCAAATACTGCTACGCGTTTTTCGATCTAAGGACACTTGAAAGGTAGTCTCTTTTCTATCCGTCGACTTTCTCTTCCCTATCCGAAGAATTCAGGGGTTACTGTTTCAAAAAGCACGTATTTGCTTTCACCGGACAGAAGAAATTGTTGCATTTTACGCAAAATTTCTTTGTTAAGTCATACACACGCTTCTGAGACGTTATTATAGTGTAACAAAGATCAGATTGAGCATTCATTGTACTCTCCCCATATAAAAGGAAGGGCTGGAAATGTACCTAGTGGATAAGAATTTTAATGCATTCTTTTTACACGCCAATAGCAGCGCTGAGTCGAGCAAAGCAATACTAACAGTGAAAAATGCAGGAATTTGCGTGTGGACGGAAATGTCGAGTCGAGGCCACCGATGTCGCCAACTGAAAACCGCTGCCACTATTCATCCGTGAGAACCCGCGTTTAATCCGTCCTCGACTGCGTTGGAGTTCATTACCGTTGCGCTACCCCGCGCGATGCAATCAAATCGAATTAAATCGGATTACTTTCTCGGTAGCCGATCCGTGCCGAGTTCGGTCACTACTGCTCTTCGGACCGAAAGCGCGTTCGTGCTCCCGCTCCTCGGCACGGGTTTATTGGTTCGATTCCTTTTCACCCCTATCATACATATTATGTTCATACTCATAATTACTGTATACGTTAAAATTCAATAGTGTCGTAATTATCTAGAAAGTTGTGCATCTTAATTAAAAAAAAAATCTTGCACGTGGGACGAATCGAGAAGAAGAATTATTCACGTGGTCGGTATCCGCCTTCCCGCGTCTCTGCCTTTGGCGAGCCCCCGCTCCTGCTGCGCACGCACGCCGTACCGCGCTGACCGCGTGCGATCGAACGGGAAGGAGCCCGTCGCTTGCATTCTCATGCGCCTCGCGCCACATGAGAACACAACAGAAACAGAACGCTGCCGCTTTCGCCGTGTGCGGAAACGGAAGCAGAAGCCGAAAGGAACGGAAGGGAAGCAGGCGGGGGGATACCTGCTGACAGCGATGTTTCCGCTCCGAGCGCCCCAACACTGTTTTCTTTTTAATTCTTTTTTAAATTTAGATATCCACCTCCCAATAAAAACAGGCCAATGCGAATTTCTGATTTCTCAGAACATTGCCTAATTTTAAAATTTCGTAGTACTGTAATACTCGTTACAGATTTAACCAAATATTCACCTTCTACTGTGACAGTACTTTAACCTAATGCAAAATTCAACTCAGAATAGTAGCAACCTCTTCAAACCTTGTACTAATGCTATAGCTGAAAAAATGACGATTTGCCACTTGTGTCACTTTTCTATTGGGTGCGAGTATTGTTAGCTGCCGTCTCGTTTCTTTACCTCTGCTTACGCATTCTATTCTATTTACTAATGCTCACGAAAAAAAAACCTATATTTTTGAACAGAAACTACTCTTATGTGCCGCGGCCCTGGCAACGAAAACCACCATGTTGACACGTGAATTAACATTTTCGCCCCTAGTGCGTTACGATTGGTAAGAGTTTTAGAATGATGCGTTCAATGTTTACATTAATTGTAACTTATTTGAAACTGATGAACAATAATTGCTGTGTAGTATTTAATTGTATTAATCATTATGAACGAAGAAAGTTCTATTGTATATAGACCATGAGTTTCCAGCATTGAAAATGGGTTTCTAGATTCTACTAATTACGTGCCTTTCGCATATACATACGATGTTCTACGTAGGCATAGCTTCTTACGTGTTTGAAAATATGGGCTGTGATAAATGTTACTATCTGTATGCATTCTCTTAGGCATATTTTAGTATCCACACCCAAATTTGCAGGCCATCAATACACTTTATGTAGTAACTCATTCGTGTTAAAAAAAACTGATTTCCAAGACTCTTCCAAAAGTCTCTGCAGACATACTGGTAAGTCTTTGAAAGAGATCTCTTTCGACTGCACGATATCAGCATTAGATTATGGTCACCATCAATCAGTGAAGGCCATGCATGCCCGTGGGGAGGGCGCCGTGACAAAGTACCTTGCGAGGGCTTGTCACTTGGCAGGGGCAGTCACATCCCCACAAGCAGCGGTTTTGTGCGCTTGTATATGTTCAATGGTGCCAATTGATCCAATGTGAAGCAGAAGCAAGGAGCGGGAGAAAGAAAGCTTATATATATTAAAACACAATTTCGATAATTAAATTTTATCACTCGAATGTATAGTTATGATAGTGTCATGAAAAGCTCGACCGTTGTCTCAGCCTATTACACTTCTCAGTTTGTTTATGATTGAATCGTTTAGAAAATTTGCTAGCTAGCAGAAGAAATTGACCAGCTTATGTGAGATTACTAGCTCTCTCCTAAGCAGTAGTTGACGAATCGTTAGTGCATTCCCTGCGTAGTTATTTTAACCTACTGACTCATAAACTTCCAGACTGTTCGGCACACACAAATAATTCAAATACTTGAAATAACGAAATAATGTAGCTATAATTATTCTTTTCTGTAATCGACGAAATAATGTATAAATCCTGTCCAGTTTGCCTCTATTGAAATGAGGCCTCCAGTCAAACTTAAGGCATCCCACATAAAACATATACTTAGACATGAATGGTTTTACCCTAAACTTCCCCTCATCAAACAACTCCTAGCATACATTGTTAAAGTTTAAAACAGTACAGTTTCATAACAAGTTTCATACTTTTGATTTCACTTACTTAACTAAAAATAATATTAATTTTTGTATAACAGCTAAGAACTGAAATTCCCCCAAACAGATGCTGGATGCTCGTTGTTCTACTGAGTGTCTTCGATTATAATTTCTGGCCATCGTTTGACATAAAAAACTGCAGGGCGGCAGTTATCGGTGCTGCAGTGACCTGTGATGATCGGGAAGACGCCAGGATACTACATTCCACACGCCCCTTCCCTCGTCGTGGGGTGATGGGGAGGGCCGTTTTTCCGCAGCACAGCAGACCGCGCTCGGGCGCCGCATGTGGCGTACGGAAGCGGGGCCGAAGGCGCGTCGTAAGCCATCGCGCCCCGCAAGGCGACGGGAAAGTGAGTCCGACCTGTGGGGGTGGCGGGGCGGCAGGCGCGCCGGCCGACTTTCACTCGCTCCGGCTCCTGGACCCCACCGCGCGCCCACCCGCCGTTTCACCCGGAAGCCGCCGCCGCCCGCCGCCCCGCCCACCGCAAGGCGGCCGCCATGGCTGGCCTGCACGGCGCGCGTCCGTCTGGCCCGGCCAAATCTCAGCGCCCCCTTTTCTCCCTCGCCTTTTCATTTCTTTGTCTTTCTCTCGTATCATCCACTCCGCCAATGCGATCTTACCACTTCATTCCGAGAAGATCTACTATCTTCTAATTGGTTTGTTTTCGGCCTTCACATTATTTGGTACCGGTTATGGACAGGCGGAACCGTAATTTAATATATCTTCATTAATTATTTTGCACGTCCTATCCAGTATGAGCTTGCATCACATCTTGTTTAAAAAATATCGTGTCCGTTCTCAGAACGGTGAATTCTAAGTCATTTCCTTCCTTTTTTAATTTGCGCTTCTTTAAACTAACATCCATTGTCGTGCGAGTTCGTTAAAGGATCCACTAAGAAAGCTATGTTGTGGGTTACTTGGTTAAACACTTGTAGTGGTTGAGCCGCCCGTCCCACGAAGGAAGTGTTCGGGCCTTTTGTTGCATGCGACGTCCTCTCAGCCGAAGTGGACAAGCCATTGCATGCCGTTGTGCGGGGAGCGCGGGGCAGCGGGCGGGTGCCCTCGACCACGAAGTCTTTGCCTCGGCGTCGCTGCTCGCCATTGTAGGCCGTGAGTGGTGAGCGATGCGAATAAAGGCGACGTTGTTTTGCCCTTTTCCTATATAGCTGCCGAGGGTGCTCGTCCGTGCGCTCCTGATCCGTTGTCTCCACGGCAACGGCGCTTCGGGCTCAAACGCGTTTGCCAGCGCCTTTTCCGGACACGCTTCGGAGCATCGGCAAATTTTTTCTTTGTACATTTGCGACTGCGGATACGTTCGGTTTGTAGGGTATTTTTTGGTTGGAGCGGAGAGGGGCGAGCCGCCTGCTGGTTTTCCGCCGAGCAAATCGTACAGAGGGAAGAGTGTGGGCCAATAAGTCACGTAGTCCCAAATTAGAGCGCACGCGACGGTGGACAGCGTGCCTCCAGGCCGAGGTTGAGCTGATCGGATGAGAGTGCGACAACGATTTGGCTTGGGCGTGCCAGCGAGGCCGCTGCCAAGCCAGCACACCAAGATACTCCATCTCGTTTCTGCCAGGTAGTGACGCCTGCCACGCTCACGAACTTCGTCGCTGTCGCCGTCTGCACATGAAGTGACAGCTACGTCCGTTGTTTAGGGTAGGGGCGAGCTTTAAGTTGGAATTCATATTGAGAAGCTCGAAATGCAATCTTTCAGCATATTTTACGATTTCCTTTCCGTCTTGTGTTCTCTGAATTCCGAACATTTCTTCAGTACTGTAGCGGTGGCGTCGTTGACTTCATACACAGCCTATAACGATCAGCGAGAGTCACGCTGCCCATGCGCACGCCGGTCATGCTGTTTTGAGAGGTTTCTGCCGCTTATCCGTAGCTGAATACCGCCCTCTACAAGAAACTAACCGTGCCTTACCAGGCTGATTCCAACTCCATAAGGCAGCGAGTGCTGATTTCTCCGTAGAAAATCGAACGCGCAACACGTGTCTAGAAATCTGAAATGTTTGCCCCGTTCTTTCCTGGGAGACCAGCGGTACCAGATGCCGCGTCAATTTGCTGCGGCAATAACTAGACCTTCGAAACCCCAATTTCTCATCTCTAAGAAGCTTAAAGTATCCGTTTCCGTTCCTGATCCAGTGCCTCGAAAGACTTCCCATATTGTGAGAGAGAAGACTAGTACTGTATAACCACTCCGGAAGTATTGCGTCCTTTGTTGAGCCTTGAAATGTGGCATGTTTTTGGAAATGTCCTGTACTCTCCAATTTATTTCTAGTGGACTCTTGAGCAGGTCAGCTCTTATCGTGTCATGCAATCGGGCTTGAACGCCTCATCATGTACTCACGTAGTGACGGTTCCAAACCTCCGTCGTCCTGTTCTTACCGTCAATAGTGCCGCATACAAAATGTAAACTCGAAGGTAGCTTGGGCGGGCATTCCGATGCTGGCGGCGCCGAGCGCGCCTACGGGGCGCGGTTGAGCGCCCGGTCCAGGTCCGAGGCGGTTGAGCAAGCGCTGCGAGCCAAGCCGCGACGTGGCGGGACCGCCGTTGTGAAGCGGGGAGCGAGCGGCCCGCCCTCCTCACGCGTGGCCGTTCGGAGGCGCTGAGCGAAGCGCCCGCTTCGCCGCGCCGCGCGCGTCCGTCGCGCGTAAAAATGAAAGTGCCGCGGAGTAACGCACGTCTTGCCGGCCCTCGTCCCCCAGCCCCGCCCGCTCTCCCAGCTCTCGTCTTCAGGCGAGCCCGGTCAGGCAGGTGGACGCCCCTATCATACGGCCGTTTCAGTGACGCACAACTTAATGACTCTTCACTATATTTCTTAATCAGTTATCTGAGACTTCATCTTAGATGCAGGCCGCCCAGAAGGCAACCAAAGTCCTGGATTGTTGATCCAGGGGGCTCCTATTTTAAGGAAAATTCCCTCCCCTCGCCAATAAATCAACAAAATTCATTTCTCCATGCACAAGAAATGACTTGTAGCGATAAAACCTGCATTGGGAAATAAGTACTCTATTTTGCTTCTTTTGAATGAAAATAATCGGTAACCCACAATTAAATTCGGGCAAGTGCGCCCCCTCTCTGACACCCCGTTTCAGATGTGTAATATTTGACCTTTATATAAGCACGTTATTGCACGTTGCTGCAAATAACTCTATTCTTATGAACGACGATCTCGGAAGAAAATAGTTGACTGCTTGTATGCACTTTTTAAATCCCAATATTGATCAGAACGTTTCCAAACGATGGTTCAATTGTAGTTAAATCTCATCATCTCTACCACGAAATTACAGATATTTTCCCTCCTTGACCGTCAAACAAGCAAGAGCGTGATGCAGTCCAGATATGACGGAAGGACTTCGGGAGGAGCGAGAGGAAAGGCGCGAGGATTCAGAAAGTGACTCGCGCTGTCGGAGCAGCGCCTCTGCAACGCACGTTCCACACGCGCCCTACCCGGCACCTCCGCCCCTCGCCCCGCGCGCGCAGCGCGAGAAAAAAACACTTCCTTTTTGGGTAGGCTGCAGAAAGTCTCCATGCCTAAATTGGAATTACGCTCGATTTGATCCATGTGTGAAAAGGGCTATGACATGTCATGATGTTCTATTTGCTGTCTATGTATTATTGAAGTGTTTCATTTTTAATTTACTTTTAGCATCTGAATTATAGGTCGCATGATTGTAAAACTCCATAATAAGTAAAAGCATTGTTAAAGAATGTTGTGTCCGTTATTAATATTTCCGCTATTTAATTCTCGATTATGGAATCGTCACTCATCATTTTTAAACCGTGACGAAAGGAAGGCACAGCGCGTTTGCCGCGGAAGGCGCGGCCACCGAAGATCTGGCGCTCCACTGCCTCGCGTCATTACGCACCCTAAGCCTAGTAGTATATTTCATCCCTGGGTGTCGCGATGTCCTACTCTCGTCCGCTAAAAAAATGAGATCCGCGCCGGACGGCGACTGTTGCTCCGGTATTTCGACCAGCGGACACCCGCCGCAGTGGACAAGCTTCCGACTGGTCTTCTGCCATGTGTGCATAGCGCAGCTATAGGGGGAAATGAGAGAAAGAAAGATTGCTCGATCTCCTCGGCCGTTTCTTAAGTTTCTGCTCTGGAATTCAGCCTGTTTGATGGAGAAACCACGCAAAAACTACCTACGAGAGACAAACGGCCGCTGCTGAATTGTCCAGGCGGCCGTCGAATCGGACGTTTAGCCGCCGCCCACCAAAATCAGGCCTTGCCACTCCCAACGCTCCTCGTCAAACTTTCAACCCCCCCCCTCGTTGGCGCATTTATATTCACCTCCACCTCCTCCCCTTTCCTTCGTTCATTTATTCAGATGCCCCGCGTTTCTTTTATCTTCTTCAGATGCCACCACCACTGTTTTTCAATTCCATGCGCATTGAATGTACGCGTTTGCTCCGTGCCGACGAACACCTTCGAGCTTCTTTTTTCTTGCTGGCAAATTGTGCTCACGCCGTCGAGGCCTCTGAGCTCAGTCCTCAGCACCCATCGCGCGGTATTGCATGACGCGATTTCAGAACATTTTCTAGTTCTATTCACTTCGCTAGTTGATTACAGTTAGTTTGCCGCCTTCTTTCTTTGTTACCGTCTTTTGACCAGCTGATGCATTAGTTTTCCACTTTGATTTTTATCCTTCACGACCCTGTTTCATTTAATTTCCCGTTTAAATAAGGTTATTATTATTATTATTAATTATTATATATTATTATTATTATTATTATTATTAAGCGCATTAGCTTGGGTCAACTTGTTTGTGGCACGGCTCTAATGAAGATGCATTTATTAAAAACTTCGTAATCTGTCGTTTACATGGGAGAAGCATAGGACCTCGCCGTTTGATTTTACCTCATAGCGCAGGGAGCACTTGCACGAACACTTCAGTCACAATTAATTTCATCCAAATAAAAACGTTTCAGTGCAAAACTTTTGCATGAAAAGCTCCTTGGAACTCTGTGTAATGTCAAGCCCCACTTCATAAGAGAAAGAAAAACACAAACTTGCTCGTCCATAACGCGTGCTTATCCTACACGCGATGGCGCTTGTGAAGAGTAAGGCGCGTGCACCAGTGAAGGTCGGCGGCAGGTTTCCTTCTGCCCCCACCTCGCCTCTCCACGCCCGCCCCCCCCCGCGCCACGCCCTCTCTCGCTCCACCGCACCGCCCACACCGAGAGTTTCAGGCCTCCCGTCATAATTAAAAAGCCTGCTGATGAAGCAAAACGTACACTAATATATTTATACACAGTAAAAAATCGCTTAATGGGAATCTCAAGGACCCCCGCTATTTTTTCAAACACCACAAAATTCCGCATTGTTGCAATGAATACTTTCGTTATTTATTTTGGTAGAACCCACGATTTAATGTTTCATTAGACGGCGTTTCCGCATTATACACGTCCATTTAAGCAATCACATTGACCTTATATAGTGCAACAACTTTCATATGTTAAATCTCTATCACTGAAGTACTTGGTTTAAAAAAAACCCTACGTGTTAAAACCCCACGTAAAGATTTTCATATTGGTACGAGTCTAATAAAGCAGCCATTTACACGTGTAAATTAATCGAAGTTAATTTCCAAATAAAAAGTTGTCTGGTTAAACAACATGAACTCGTCATTGTCACGCAATGCTCATTTTGCCAAAGTGCGAAAAACGGTCTTTGCTTCGCGATTCCGACACACCCCACATCGCTACTCCCGTCCGGTGTTGTGAATGACGTAAATATCTCTGTAATAGACACTAATATGCAGAATCTGGAGTTCATTAAAATCATCCTGTGTGAACCGATTTCTCCTAAAGGGTCGTTATATGGCTGGGGATACATATGTGGTATGTTATTTAGGTATTTCGAATGAGACATTGATGGGTAAGCTAGCTTTGTTACTATTCTAATTTTGCAAATCAAACATCCCTTTCACTTGAAAGAACACAATGGAATTAAAACAACGGCGGCAAATGCCTGTGAATTAACAACAAACGCATTATTTACTTAGCTGTTCCGGAGACACCGCGCCCTGGACACAGTGCCAAACCCGTTTTGGTCCCATCTGCGACTCCTAGAGGCGAAAATGCAGTGATATGAAAGGTAATAGGTAGAGCTCAATGAAGTGTATCTCCAGCCACCTTAAGCCCTCGCTCCCAAAATGTCTCTACTACCAGCATCGGAGAAACGATTAGCGAGGTTAAGGAGAGAAATAAATTTGTCTTTTTATGTATATTAAACACTTTTGCCGTCAATTCCTGTCCGTCGCAATCTCCCTTTTCACCAAAGTAACTTCTTCGTCGAATTGAGGCGCCGCTACGAAAACATTGAGCCCATTGTATAAGCTCGCACGTCGCTTTACTGCTGTAACGCAGCAAGCCAAGGACAGACCTCCTCCACGAACCCACACATCGAAAATTCTCGCCAGCGCGCCGTCACGAGGACATCACGTTACCCTCGAAGGCCTGATAATAACTATGTTTCAAACCATGAAGATATTGACGTTCACATATTTGTCTCACGCGTCGCCTCGAATAGTCGTCAAGCCGACCTCAGAAGTGGAGAACATTTCCACTAATGTGCCCTTCATTACAAAGTTTTGACGTCTTCTTGTATATGTCTTCTGTACAACGCTAAGATTAGAGCCTTTCTATTATTTACATTTACCGCCTTGACCTTATTAAACAAGCAACAATAGCGTATAACATGTTTCCTATTCGCAAATGCCCAACTGCTTTACAAACCCACAAGCGTCTTAGCAGAAGAAATAATGTTTAAATGATTGTTTGAGTATCAAAGAATTAAACTGCCCCAGCCAGAAAAACCCGGAACTCACCGGGAAACTCTGAGCGCTCTAAGCAACTTGTAGTATCCAGACCCGCCAACTCTTTCATCAGATTTTAGGCAGACCGAAGGCCCTGTGACGATTACCAGTTTACATTCACCACATATTAATATTTCACAATGTAAACTAAGAATTAGAAAACATGTCCTACGCTATTTGCTACGCTGAGAAAGTTCTTTCCGCTGTGCCGATCTGAAAAACTGAACCCTCTTAGTAAATCCTCTATAAAATTAGATCAGTAACTATTTTTTGTCTTCTTGTCAATAATCTATATTTACGCGAGTCAGATTAAGTCGGTGTTAGATTTGGTGAAGTAACTGTGGAAATGAAAAGCCCTCTCTTTGTCCTTTCTCAATATTAATACTATATGTCTTCCCGGTACTTGTGGACGCTGCGGAAGCACGAAGCTGAATATATGGAGAAAGAATTACTAATTGAGTAATTACTATGCGTCATAATCAGGTGGCTTCCTTTAATTCTCATTGGATTCAGCTGTTTTATACAGCCGAAGGCGAAATTGGATTGTAGGAAATTACTTCGCATTGATTATAGCTAGACACATGTAGGCCATTGTACGTGGCTTTAGTCTTTTAATAATTTCACGTGAACTTATGTATTATCAGTGTGATTAAGAGCCACTTTCAGTGCCGAAGATGAAAAGGCCGTTCCCTAATATGTTTCAGTGAAAGCATTATTCAGAGCCCCATGGATGCCCCTGCAATCATGCGCTCGAGTTCGAGAAAGAAAAAGAAAATCGACCGCCATGTCGGCATTCTAAGCTTCCCATTAGCTTCTTTGTTTGACCCCACTTTTTTTATTTTGAATTTTCCCGATTTCGAGTTTTACGCTTAGGTCAAGTCATTTTAATAATGTAAGCATTTAATGTGGACTTTATATTTTATGGGCCAATTGTTTCATGTGTGGTCTGCGAAATATTTCGAGAAACTGATATTCGTTATTGCATTTTTCATGTACCGTGTGCATCAAAGAATTCTACGAGCCATCACTCGAATGATTCCCCTTATACCGTGTTCACACTATATGAATCAAATTAAACCCATGAAAGAAAAGAAACTCCGTATAAACAAATAAAAAGAACGAACAAATAAAGGCTTGTATTACAATGAAAAAAATAATGTAATAACACATATTCTTCTCAGAATTTCGTCAGAGAAAAAAAATTTCGCTGTACATTGAATTCGTCATGGCTTCAGTTTATATTACCATTTTTTAAAACATCTCCGAACAAATTATCAGTTGAGGGGAAATGCGGAACGGCCTTCGAAGCAAAGGCGTACTTCCCCGAGGATTCGACTGCACTAGTTCTGAACGTGCGTGATTCCTTCTAAGTCCTTTCCATGCACCTCGGAGGCAACCTCGTGCTAATTTACGGGATTATGAAATTGCGAAATGCACGGTTCCTCCACATATGTCTTGTTCATTTGCTTACAATAGTGTTATAGAAAGTCGGAAAGCAGATTTCAAAACGTAATCAAGCCATTCTAATGAACGCAGTCCGCTCGAAGAATCAAAAGCGTCTGTACGCCGCCCCCGCCCCGCTTCCATGGGAAAAGTCGGGCAGGTTGCGGCCTTCCAAGGCACTGACGACGCCGAATCAATTAACTCGTGAGAGAGAAAGGCGCCCGTCGACCGCTTTATTCGGCGACCAAATCCTCACGCGGAAGCCAGCCCCGTGCCTCCTGGCCGCAGCTAACTTCATTGCCCGGAGGGCCATCGGAGTGTTGATGAAATGCCATGAAGTCCCAAAGATTGTGGTGAATTCTAAAATCCATGTTCCATTTCTAGTAATGAGGTGTATAAATCTATCAAAAATGAGAAAAAATGTCAAGCTATTGAATAATTTCGCATATCGAAGTGTACTTTGGTATTTTTGGATGAATGTCCTTGCTAAAGACTAAAGAATAAGAACCTGACGTATTATGCAGTCAAGGTCCTTATTCTGCCCTTAAATTATGCGACGCTACCTACTTTATGTTTCTGCAAAAATGTGTGAAGCTGTTGTATTTTCTATTGAACAATGAATTAATATTATTTAAATGCCATCTCGCTATTTTATAAAGAAAATTATAAGAAACAGTAGATCACCTTATTATCGAATTATTATTATTCTTTTACTGGCAAGTGCTTTATGGTTTTAATATTACAGGTTTCAAACCACTTCTCGCATTTCGTATGTACAGTCTCGAATAGTGCGGCAGGAATCTCAACGGATGGACAGTTGGTCATGTGGGCCAGGGGCCCAGGCGTGTGGCCAGCGGCACTGGCGCCCTTCAGGCCTTCCAGCTCTTGCTTCAGAGACGAGGTTTGCTGTCAATGAACGCATCCATGACGCCGCAGTTCATTAGCTCCTACACGTTTCCTAATAAACCCAACTGCGGTTTCCAGTGTCATGTCATGCAGATACGTCGTGTTATATACAGTTACTACGACCCCGCCGAAACACACTATTGCAACGTACATGTGCACTTTCGCTCACTTGTCACGGATTTCAATCACGTTTTCCTCAAAGCTTTGAAAATTTCTGATAATGCACGTTCTCATGGAAAATTATTTGTTCTATGTTCTGGTTCTCACATTATTCATTGTTAAAATGATATTCTAAGTTTGGCATGCGGTCGTTATGACACTTCCTTGGATTGTTTTTACTCTCTGTATAAACATGGAAGAATATTGGCGTGGAAAATTCCGCGCACATTTCACAAGCTCAAGGCTGAATAAGCAGCCAAGACACGCACTAACACTTGACGTGCCTCGGTTTCTTGCCTAAGCGTCTCCTGTCAGCGCTTCAGCATGAGCCAGACACCATTAACGCCCCGACGTTCTCATTTAATTCGACGTTAATTTTTAAATCCGATACTTATTAGAATGTGAGTATTTTTGCGTCTTTATGCGGACAGCAGACGCAACATTCCCTTTTATTTATATATGGATATAAAAATTTCCACCTTTCGCTTTTATCTCGCTCTGGAAACTTACAAATATATGATTACCACACAGAAGAGTAGAACCGTAGCGATGAACGATTGATATAAATGTCTAGTCAATTGTCTAAACTTCTAAAGATACATGAACAGTATTTGGCAATTTATTTTATTTTATCGGCAAAAAGAAACCATAAACGCTGGATATGAACAAAATTGGGAAAAAGTATAATCTCACGTTTCTTGAACTCCATAATCCCTAACCCCACTCTTTACTTTGTGGAATTAAATTGTGAAATTGAAATTTCGGTCGCGAGCAATGCGAAAACTTATTTTACATGAAGCAAACAAACTAGTTTGGTTGATACACAGCTCGGCAAAATAACAACCCACTGCCTACCAACACTAGCAAAAGTGCTAATGGAAACTAAAACAAAGGGCCCCAATACTTTTATGGATCTCTCTAGCCCTTCATTCCATGAAAGTATTTATTTAAGCCCTTTCCTTATAGTCGTATAGTATTTCCCAAAATGTCAGCTTAAAAAAAGACCAAAATAAGAATTAATCATATTTAACAAAAAATTAAGAATGTCGCTATTACGTAGGACTTCGCATATTCGTAGTGTTCAGGTAGGGGGGACGTCCCCAAGCCCTCTTCCGCCCGCCCTGGCGAAAAGCCAAGGGTGCCGTGAGTCCACTTCACTGATTGCCTGTACCGAACAAATTGAAAATAGACTTTAAATGTAGCTCACAATTTATTGAATAATTTCAGAATGCTGTTTAATTGGAAATCCATGTTTATGTAAGAAAGATACGCTTAAAATTAAATATTATGAATATTTTATAAACGTTCGTGAAAATGGCCATGAATGTAGTATATTACTGCAGAATATAGAGATGGGAACTACAAAACCCAAATAATGATTGACAATTTTATTTATTACGAATTCATGGGTTCGAATTTCTAATGTAAATCACGACGCTTAATGGCACCGCTGATCGTAAACAGTTGAGTTTTTCGGGAAGTTTGTGTGTATTATTATTGAGCTGAAAGTGTACCAGTTGAGGATGGAAATTAATAAGAATAAATTCGGTGAAGAAGATTGAATGCCAGAGTGACCATTGGTGGAATCAAAACGTTCCATCTAGAAGTTGCCCTTGTTTCAGGTTATTCAGCGTCTGAGAATATTAAAAAAGACCCCTACCAATGAAATACTTTTTAACTGGAGCATTTATACAGCCGACAACGTAAAACCCTCCAAGTACCGATCGGCCGCATATTGACCATACTCTAAACACCAACGCACTTGCAGGGCTCCTCTGATCTGGGTCAGCAAACGCTATGCCTTCCGTATACCACATACATGAGAGACAAAGGTCAAACAATTATTCCTTCTAATAAACATCTGTTGTAAAATTTGATTTTAAAATAACTTCACCAATTTTCAACATTATTAAATAGATTTCTAATTTTGTTTGAAATAATTTATAAATGATGTACGCGTATTTAGTTATCACAATCAAATACCTGTAGAGATAACTTTTCCAACTCATATAAGAGTCGTCTCTGAGACAACTCGTATAACTTGCATATCACATACTTATACGTAGTTTTATAAACTGTATTCTCACATCATCATTTCACAAAATTACTCTTCTTTTAGAAATAAAGAAAAAGACGCACGGTCTGTTTTACCTCTTTCTTTCTTACCTGTCAACCATAGGCCACAGGCGTTTACCATGTCACTGCCTATCCCACTTTTTCCCGCAGACATCATTTATCCTTATCTGGGATCCGCCGAATTCTGATACGCGGAAAAATTCAATGATTAGATAAAAACTCTTATGGAGAAAAACAGACTTCAACAACAAATTCAACTTAAATCGCGAAAATCTAGTTAAACTGAAGTGTCGAGCCGATCGGCTGCCTGGTCCGTGAGGCGAAGGTGCCGCGTTCGTGTCCCGCACGTAGGCCCGGGCCTTTTCACCCTCGTGTTGCGGCCATCACACGGTCACATTTCCTAAAACGCATTCTCCCAGTCTTGCGCCGACCGCCCTTCCTGCCTCCTCGGTCTGTGGAGGGACACATTCCAGCGTCTTCCGTGACTAGCACCCCGATTCGACTCCGTTGCCCCACCTGCGTGCGTGAATGGAAGAGACCCCGCCACAAATAATGGAGCAGCGCTAGGCAGGAAAGCAAAGTACAGAGCAAAGACGTCCCAGGAAGGGAGGACAAAACCGGAAGCGCCATTTAATTTACGTGAACAAACGCTAGATCCACGCATCTGACGCTACAGTCAATTACATTTAAAAACGAAACCACTGATTTCATTTATGGAGACGTTCATTACGTACATATCGAAAGAGGCATGCATTTTATCAATAAAATCCATGACAAGTGTTAAACCCAATGGGAATATTTCTGGAAAAATAGTTTGTAAATTTAAAAAAAAAGTCTTTTGGCTAAATGTGTTGTAAAGGATTCGTTTGCACTAGCAGACGCGTGTGTGGCGTGAGGACCGGCGGTCCATTTCATGTCCATAGTCCACTTTCTCCGCCACTTTTATTCTACGCCTGTCTGGCGGCTTCTCAGCTATGGAATTCGTTTGCAGTATTAAATATGTAGATCAACGTTTCCTTCTCGTATTTTCATTTATTTTTTTTTAGCGTAACATTGAACTGATATTAGTTGCATGTATTATTTGGAACGATTCGTTTTGGATTTTTATTACTGTAGTTCTTAAAGTTACTTTACCATGTACGTATGTTTCTAAACCATAATATCGCTGTAGTTCAGAAGGACGTTCTTAAGGAGCTTCGTGATAACGTTACAAGTCAAAACAGGCTTAAGTGCTCAGGCGTCAGTTGATTGCCTCTGACCAAATCCTTAGAGTTGGAGGTCACAGTACCAGGATTTTCGACATCTGCTAAACAAGCTTATATCGGAATTCAAGCCGCTGTCTGGACGCATATTCTTATCGCCGACTGCACTCATTGGCGTAGTTTTCTGTGGTTTTCATCAACACCTGCGAATGCCGATCAACACGCTTCCCCAAATTGCTGTGCTCCTATCCTCATCACACACACTAACATTCACACACTACCCATCCTGGCGGCAGATTAGAGCTTGCCCGTTCTGGGAATACCCGCTGGGGATGCATACCCTGGTTTATGGGGGCAAACCCGTCAAAAGCTGACGTTTTAGATCGTGGCTTACACTCACCATCCAGCCGGGAATATCACAGACACCCTCTGGATTAAAAAATGCATTAAAATTACCCGGGTTAATGGACCATAGCTGTTGCATGCCCAGAACACAAAATAATCATTAATGATTGTTGGAATAGATACCTTTTTTTCATTTTGATAAATAAATTAGAATATTGTCAGTATCAATATTTTAATTCAACTAATGATCATTCGAATGCTTAGCATCATCCTCATCATCATCCTAGCCCAACTTTGTTTTCGCCCAGAAGCATGCCAAGCTCTGAGGATGATCGCTACGCGATCCGAAATGATCATATAGTTGAATTAAAATATTGATACCTGACAATATCTCTAGTTATTATCAAAACAAAATAATCAAATCACGTACAAAAAAAAATGCAATGGTATTAAAATGTGAATGAAATGCCTAAAGCCCTTTCCAATAATATTATCATTTAAAAAATAATAGTAGCAATATTCAAACAACAAAATTTATACTATTACTTTTTTTACAGTTGTACAAATAGCTTGATGATCTTAATCATGCTTGGCGCTCCCTGCTCTCTCCTTGCACGCGCTTTTAGTGCTAATTTTTTCCCTCTAATCATCTTTAAGGAATTCCGTATCTGTTGTGAAGATAGTGATACTCATAGTATAACTCATCGTTGTGCAGTATCGCCAGTTTACTGTGGACATCAAGAGCAAATACTATAATCGTCCCAAGCCTTTCAAAAAAAACTGAAACTTATCATTCTCGCCACATGTTACATAACATGTACATAAAATATAAACAAAATTAAAGCGTATGTTAGAGAACTCAATTTTATCTCTCGCACAATAACCACCGACATAAACGCTGCAGCAGCTGTAAGTGCATTACGCAAACTACACGTAATGGAGCGGTCCGCTTAGGACTGAAAAATAATTTAAAAGCCTAAGAAACAATTCGCCTTATCTATATATAAAAAAAGTAATAGGGGATGCAAGAGATGGAGGAAAGT
This sequence comes from Gryllus bimaculatus, assembly GCA_017312745.1. Taxonomy (NCBI): domain Eukaryota; kingdom Metazoa; phylum Arthropoda; class Insecta; order Orthoptera; family Gryllidae; genus Gryllus; species Gryllus bimaculatus. The sequence goes on along the minus strand of BOPP01000225.1, from coordinate 1,053,409 downwards.
AGGTCTAAATTTAAAGACTTTCCGTTAATATACATCTCCTCACTACGTTTCTGCCATAACATTTAACCAAATTTCTTTCCATTTTGGTCCACGGATGGTCTTGATTCCACTTGGAATTTTCCTTTTTTCTTTTATTATTTTCCTTTTCTTCTATTCACCAATCTAGATCAGCCTGGATACTTATCTGCTGACCTGGCAACGTGGGCACTGTCCGCGTTTTCTTTCCAAAACGAGACACAGATGTCATACAGACATTAAACGCAGACCAGGGGTCGGGGGGTGGACCAGAAATTGTTAAAAATCGCTGCAAGGCAAGCAGCGACGTCTGTGAAGGTCTCGGGTTTCTTCACTGCTGGCCCACCAGCGTCCTCCCCTGCGCCGGAAAGGTCCCCGCTGCTTACAGAAACTGCAGCCCTATGCAACTCAATATACAATGGGACGTTTTTTATATGAAAACGTACAGTTTGAAGTGAGGGCGCTAACCTAGGTATTATCAATTTTATACTAATTTATACAAACTACTATTACATTGATGCTACGTATTACGCTTTATGTACACCGCGGCTTCACGTAATACCTTGAACTTAAATACTACACTTACGAGTTGTAAAGAAAAGTATCTTAGAGACGCATTCCCGCAACTGAAAGAAATTTTGTAGTAATTATGAAGGAAATTTAGTGTGACCTTTAAGAATTAATTTCCCCATATGAATCTGTAAAATATTCTTACTGTTATTAAAACTATAAGAGATTGAAATAACTGTTGTTGTTGTAATCAAGATTACATTATAAGAATAGATTCCTTGTTTAAACTTGTTGCTCGTTATTTAAGTCTTGGAGGCTAAACAATGGGTGAAGGGCGAGATGCTGTTCGCAGTAATTTATTAAAAGCGACGAGCGTCACTTCCAGTACCGAGAGATGAAAGTGAAGTTATTCCGACGAGTAAGACGAACAACGTAGATAATTAGCGTAAGATACGTCAAAACACTGGTTGTCCACGCTCCACCGCATTCCAAAAGCAGCATCGGGGGATGCCGATTCGTCGCAAATTCTGGTGTTGCTGCAGTTGCCCTGACCAGACCTCCAGTCGCGATCTTGCCCCACAACGTAGGATGTTTGTGGACTCTTCTACGAGCCTGCATACAGAAAACTAGGTTTTAGCCGTTCAAATACCTAAACATATTTTCATTGAAAAGTTAATTGTAGTAGTACAGTACATGTGGCACGTATTCTCGCATAATCTCCTCTAGGAATGGATGGGATCAAATGAGGGGCCCTGTTAGAAGACTGTTCTTAAGTAGGTACTAGAATTTACAGTCACCTTGTAATGTGATAGAATAATGCTGACCGAATTTTGGAGATGTAGAAAAGATGGACATCCTGGGCGCGAGATTCCGGGCGTAGTATGGTCCCATCACAAAAATTGTATAATGTTCTCAGGGGAATTTCTTTTTTTCGTACCCCCCACGCCCACAAATACTAGTGTGACGTGAAACAGAATTACAGGATGATTTAATTAAGACTGATTTTGGTTGGCAATATAACACATATTTAATATTTTTGTAAGAAATTTGGCATACATAAAAAAACTAAAAGTAGCATTGCGCAGTTAAAATATTTGCTAAAACTTAATATTTTTAATTTAAACACTTAATATTTATTTTTTACACTAATACTTATCAAGCCATTTTAATCTGCTCCATAAAATTAATAAATTTGGACCGTCGTTTCCCGAAAGAAGTTGTGTGAGAAGAAAGGGGAGGAGGGAGGAGAACAAGGAGGATCGTTCGTCCTTTTATGTTGCGCACCACCGCGCTGTCTACCTCAAGCGAATGTCTCGACCGGGTCCTTCACCTACGTTACCATCAGTGCTTCCATTTCTCACGTACGCCGCTGTCGTTGATCGTTAACGTCCCGCATAGTTCCGCTTACCCACAATTGTCTGCACCAAATCGCCCACATAATGCCTCCCGAAACCTGTTTTGCGCAAGAATATTACACCACTGCACCATAACGAATGGCTGTTTTTGATGCCGCACACGGTAACAGTCATTATTCGCAAAAGACATTACACACAAGCCTAACGTCTTGTCTCGAATGCGATCGATTCGCTGGTCAAGAAATGCAAAATCTGATCTCAGTGTCTGCAGTCACCGAATAAGTCGAATTCGGTATTTCACTAAGAACCGGAAATTTCCGAAGTCGGAATCAATTGTGAAGGCTGGATGCGAATCCGAATTGAAATCAATGAGAATGCCATCCCCCTCATCCCCTTGCCTTGAGAAACCTCCGGTAACCCCCTTGGTTACGTTCACCTTGTTTCTACCCCACCTCCTCTCAGTACCCAGTCCCAGCGAATTCTATCAAAACATCTTCACTCTTGAAACAATTGGTTATTAGAAAGTATCTCAACTCTCGTCTCTCGGAGAGCAATCCCCACAATAATTTACAATCAGCTTCGCGTTTGTCACTTACACGGTTTCTTAAGAAGAAGAAACCTACTAATGTCAATCTTTGTTCCAGTCGATTATCGAGGAGCTGCGCCTTTTTAGCTGAATAAAACACCTTCTGCAAAGCAGCAACCGCCAGAGCGGTCTGGTCGACGCACAACCTTCTCTTTTTAATCGGTGCACCTTTACCTCTTTTACCTCTCACAAACGCCTCCGCATCCTTACTTTTAAGAGAGAAGAGGGCGAAATAATTTCTTCCCTGCGTTCCTTGGCGTTTGTCGACCCGCTACGCGGCAGAAAATCTAGTACTCTTTTTCATCTGATTTTGATTTTAACATATGATTGTATGTCCACCATAATGTGTATGTTTGTGATGGGCGTATCTGCACTGCGCTCTTTCGCGAAGAAGTCTTCTGTCGCATTTTGTCTTCAGCAGAACTCTTGCTTAAGTTGCTCATCTGTTTCATGAGTATCTGCAGGAAACCCTGTTTTTAGACTTCGATTTTGCTGCAGTCATTCGAGTATGTTCCTCTTTTAAACGGTGAAGGATTTCCTTGAGTAAAAAGGAGACAAGCTTATTTCATACATTGTTTTTTTCAAAATTAGAACAGAATGCTCCCAATAAAAAAATGTTTAACGTAATGCGTTGAAATACTAGTAATTTATTGTTCTTATCAACTAATTGGAAAACGTGAAAATTGAGAGATGAAGGAAAATTGATTCAGCGAATATGGGAATGTTGTTTCAGTTATCCTAAAATGTACGAAGACAAAAATAAATATGAATTTTATTCAATTAATTTTTGTCTGATAGTCTTCTAACAGCAAGAGTTGTAAATGAAAAGCGATAATGATAATGAGTGTAATTTGAAAGCGATAAACGGGATATTATTATCCTTTATTCTAATTTCTGCCCGACTGATGTGAGGAGTTGTTCGGCGTGGGGGCGTTGGGCCGCCCTAGGGGAGCCTGGTTCGCCGCCCTGGCCCGTCGCGCTCCGTCGCTCCGCCCTCGCTTTTGGCGCGTCTGGTGCGCAGGGGCCGCCGGGCGCGTCGCGAACGAACGCACCCGAACCCGAACGTCTTAACGCAGTATAAGAGTGTTACAGGGATACAATATCTCCGCTCTTCGCCTATTACTTGTGTCGCTCGCCTGAGCGTCGCGACGCCGCGCCGCCAGCGCCGGAGCCGAGCGGCGGGCGCCGCGCCCGTCCATCAAACAAGGCGACTTCGGATCGGACGCCATATTCCTGAATCCCCTGCAAGAATCTACCACTATATAACTTTCAGTTTTCTGTAGGGCGATTACTCCGGCTCATTTTTACACATCCTATGCTTATCAAATAAATTTTTTTAAAACCAGTGCGTAACCACATTTATGAGCCACAGCCCCGTTGAAAGGAAGGACGTGTGAATAATTAATAACTATAATTTTATTTAAGGCAGAAGATAAAATTCGTTTAATATAATCGCCACTACAGAAAAAAATGAAATTATAGCCAGGTATATTGCACATTCCGGTGCGAATATTTTGTGACGTCTCGGAACCGGCCAAAATTATTTTTACTGTCCTATTGATACTAAATGTTTACATTCAATCCACTGCCCTATAGATTTGGATAATGTTTAGGCCCATGTCAATCCGACTCCTCCCAAAGACGGCTTGTTAGCTCGAATCACGTATCAAAAGTCACCTGTTTTGTAGGGAATGATAACATTCATTTACATTGAGGCATATGCTCCTTAACTTCGGTGCAGACAAAACCCATTTTTTTTGTGGCCCCCCCGCCCCCAAAAAAAAAAACCCCCCCCTCTCTCAACAGGTGCCGCTTCTCTCAACACCGTGTAGCAGCAGTAAGAAAAAGCTAATGAACTTTCGCAGCATGAAAACACCTTGATGCCAGGAAGCTATGTTTAGCGATCGCGTCTAACCCGACATGTACATAACTTTCAGGAATGCTAAAAACGTGCCTTACATGTCTCATTTAGAATGTTTACATCTATGAAGGATACGAAATTCACAAATTTGTGAGAGGTGACACATTTTGATTGTCCGAAATGTGCATCGACTCGTGCATAATGAGGAAAAAAGTTGATCACTAAAAAAAACCTCAATAAAAGATTTATATAGTAAATAGTTGGATTAGTAAAAAAAAAACTCCAATTAAAATAAACTGTGTGAAATAGTGCACTAAAAACTCAACTAAGATGAGTTTTTTGTTTAAAAAATTTTCCGATATGGGGGCTTTTTCCTTGTTAAAAAAAGTCGTAAAAACCAAAAATTTTGTTTAAAAATTGTCTTTTTTAGGAAAAAACCCAAAATTTTTTTATAGGAATTGCGTCCTCTAGAGTGCATCTGCTGGCGGGCCCGCGTGTTCCGCCGATGGCCCGGCTGCGCGGGCGCGGCTCGCGTGCGCAGCTCATTAGACGCGTCTCAAAACCCGCCCCCTTGCCCCCGGCGTCCGCCACTTTGAGCGCGTCCCGCCAACCGCCAATTAAGCCCATTGCCGCTGGCGGCCACTGCCCTCCCCGCCCACCCCCCGCCCCCCGCCTCACCACGCACCACTCCCCCTCGCTGATGCGCCAAAGAAGTAGACAAACCTGGAATTAAAAACGTTCGATCCCCACGCCCGTGGCTATCGCACTGCCACCGGGAGAGGTGGCTCGGGCAGCGACTTGTAGTCGCCGCCGTGCTCTTACGGGTGTCCTAAGTTCGGAGACCCCGATAGTAAGAGACATACTAGGTCGATTTAGTCGCTCTGGAGGCACTTCTAGCCTCTCACGAAGTTGCCCGTAGTTTCTGCGACACACGCGGAAACAAAATTGCCAGAGCAGTGCTCTAAGAAACGGGCACGAACTTGCTGCGATCTTTCCTTCCTTCTTCCTCGTCCTTATCCTGCCCCTTTACGTAAAATACAACCATGCACTGCACGACCACACATTGTCGGTAGAAGCGTCTGCACCGATCCCACCAAGATCACTGCCAGCCGGCTCCAGAAAATGCAATGGACACCACATACAGAACTAATGACCTTAGCGTGACTCCGCCCCGGAATCAACTGCGAGTGCGCGACGTGTCGAGCCGCCACTCCGTCGCTTGACGTTGTGCGGTGGCAGCAAGTTGCCGCGCGGACGCGTTATGCTCCGTTGCCCGCCGAGGGGAGAGTTGCCCCTCGCCCGTCCACGAGCTTCTATGCGCGCCTCGACCGGCGTCTCTCGTTTCAAGACCTGCGCTTGCGAGACCAAAAGAGAGACTAGGCGACCGCAGCCCCGCTCCCCCCTTCGAAGGCAACAACTCCTCCGCCGGCCGTTCGGATGAAAGTGCATGTGCGACGTAGTCTGTTTCCAGGTTTCTTGGTAGCGGCGACTCACAGGCCACGTCGGACGCGTTGTCTAGCGCGAATGTACGTTGCGTGCCAACAAAGGGAATATCAGCGCGCGTGGCTACGCAGCTTCTCCGCGAGAGCTGCGATGACCCCCCCCCCCGGAGCGAGAGCGCCTGCTCGAGGGGGCGATTCGCATCTGCCCTCGCGGCCAACGTTCTGCCGCACGCAAACCATTGAGAAAACACCACAGCTAGCAAGTTGAATGCCGACAGTCGTAAATGGCGGCATTTCGACAGCTGCTAGCTAAGCTTAATATGAATTCTCCGGGCGACCGCCCTTCTGTTCCAGCCAACGTAGCGCTTGCGAGCTTCAATTCGCAAGCGGCAGACTCTTCAAGGTATTCGTGTGGCCTCAATAAACATTCTATGGTTACGTCGATCAACAGAAAACATAAAAAAAGTGCTGCATGCTCACCCTATTTTCATTCCATAACCATTTAAAGCTGCCCTAAAATAATGAGTGAAAATCAATATAAAAGAAATGCACATCCTCGACATCCAGTTGTGCTGCGTGCCATTTGCCTTGTGGCCAAACTCTACTGCGGACCAGAGACAATCCTCTCGGTG
>BOPP01000225.1:1020637-1046983 GCA_017312745.1 Gryllus bimaculatus | reverse complement strand
CTCTCCACCGTCTGCCGGCTTCGGGCGATTCGCCTGCGATGGTTAGCTTGCTTTTTAATTTGGCGATTGCACAGATAACGCGTTGTATTTCACTATGCAAATTATACTGCGCGTTTCGATCTAAGGAGGCACTTGAAGGGTAGTCTTCTTTTTCGTTCGGTCGACTTTTCTCTCCCTATCCGAAGAATTCGGGGTTACTGTTTCAAAAGCCACGTATTTGTTTCACGGGACAGAAAATTGTTGCATTTTACGCAAAATATTTCTTTGTTAAGTAGTACACACGCTTCTGTAGACGTTATTTATGGTGTATACAAGATAGTTGAGCATTCATTGTACTTCTCAATATAAAGAAGTGCGCGGAAATGTTGGTGGATAAGATTTTAATGCGGATTTTTTACACGCAATACAGCGTGAGTCGCGGAAGCAATACTAACGGAAGAAAATGCAGGGAATGCGTGTGGGGAAGGAAATGTCGAGAGCGCGGCCCGATGTCGCAACTGAAACCGGCTGCCACTTTCTCCGTGAGAACTGCCGTTTAATTCGCCCTACTGCCGTTTGAGGTTCTTCCGTTGCGCTACCCAGCGGGGATGCAATTTCAAAATCCGAGTTAAATCGGGATTCCGTTTCTTCCGGTAGCCAATCCGGTGGCCGAGTTCGGCACTACTGCTTCGGACCGAAGGGTCGCGGGTTCGTGTCCCGCCTCGGGCACGGTTGTATTGTGTTCGTCCTTTCACCCCCTATCATCAACATATTATGTCATATTCATAGTTATTATAACGTTAAATTCAATAGTGGTCGGTAATGATCTAGAAGTTGGTGCGATCTTAAATTAAAAAAAAAAAAATCTTCCGGTGGCGACGAATCGAGGAAGAAGGAATTATCACGTGGTCGGGTATCGCCTTCGCGTCGTGCCTTTGGCGAGCCCCGCTCCTGCTGCGCACGCACGCGACGCGCTGACCGCGTGGCCGATCGAACGGGGAAGGAGGTCGCTGCATTTCTCATGGCGGCCTCCGCGCAATGAGGAACACAACAGAACAGAACGCGCCGCTTGTCGCCGGTGGCGGGAAAACGGAAGCAGAAAGCGAAAGGGAGGGAAGGGAAGGGAAGGGAGGGGATACGCTGCTGAGCAGCAGGATTGTTCCGCCTCGAGCCGCAACACTGTTCTTTTTTATTTCTTTTTAAATTTTAGATATCGCACCTGCAATAGAATATTGACACAAGTGCGAATTTCTGATTTCTCAGACATTGCAATTTTAAGTTTCGTAGTTCTGTAATAATCGTTATAGATTGTACCAAATATTTACCTTCTAGCGGACAGTAATTGAACTAATGCAAAATCAACTTCAGAATAGTAGCAGTACCTCTTGGAAACCTCTTATTAGCTGTTAGCTGAAAAATGACGATTTCGCACTTGTGTCACTTTTCTATTGGGGGTGCGATATGTTACTGCCGTCTTCTTTTCTTTACCTCTGCTTACGCAGTTTATTCTGTTACAATTGTTCAGAAAAAAAACAACTATTTTTTGACAGAAACACTCTTATTGCCGGGCCCTGGCAACGAAAACCACATGTTGACACGTGAATTAAATTTTCGCCCCTAGTGCGTTACGATTGGTAAGGAGTTTTAGAAGTGATGGTTCAGATGTGTTAATTAAATTTTAACTTAATTGAAACTGATGAACAATAATTGCGGTAGTATTATAATGTTATGTAATCATTAATGACGAGAGAAAGTTCTATTGTTATAGGACCATGAGTTCCAGCATAAAATGTGGGTTTCTAGATTCTTATAATTACGGTGCTTTGATAGCATAGATGTTCTACTGTAGGCATAGCATCTTACTGTTTGAAAATATGGTGTTGAAAATGTTACTTCTCGTTAGGCATTTATTTGTAGTATCAACCAATTGCGAGGCGATCGATACACTTTATGTAGTAACTCATTCGTGTTAAAAAAAACTGATTTCCAAGATCTTCAAAAGTCTCGCAGTACATACTTGTAAGTCGTTTGAAAGAGTCTCTTTCGACTGCACGAATCAGCATTAGATTATGGTCACCTCAATCAGGTGAAGGGCCATGGCATGGCCCGTGGGGAGGCGCCGTGAGCAAAGTACCTTGCGAGGGGTGTCATCGTGAGCAGGGGGCAGTCACACTCCGACAAGCAGGGTTTTGTGCGCTGTATGTGTCAATGGTGCCAATGGGAAGCCAAAGAGAGCGGAGAAAAGGAAAGCTTATTATATATAAAACAAATGTTCGATGGAATTAATTTATCACTCTGAATGGATAGGTTATGATAGTGTCATGAAAGCTCGGACACGTTGTTCAGCGTATTTACCGTTCTCAGTTTTGTTATATGGTATTGAATCGTTTAGAAAGTTTGGTAGGCTAGCAGAAGAATTGACCAGCTTATAGAGAATTACAGCTCTCCTAAGCAGTGTTGACGGAAATGCGTTGAGGCTATTTCCCTGCGTAGTTATTTTGAACCTACTGACTCATTAAACTTCCTAGCTGTTCGTGCACACCACAAATAATTAAATATTTTAATAACGAATAATGTAGGCTATAATTATTTCTTTCTGTATATCGACGAAAATAATTATAAAACTGTCAGTTTGCTCTATGAAATGAAGGGCTCAGTAACTTAAGGGGCTATCCCACATAAACATAGTACTTAGACAATGAATGTTTTACCTAAACTTCCCTCATAAAACTCCATACATTTTAAAGCTTTTAAACACAGTACAGTTTCATAAAAGTTCATACTTGATTTCAGTTACATTACACTAAAAGAATAATATTTGAAGTTTTTTATACAGCTAATAACTAAATTCCGCCCAAAAGATGTGGGATGGCTCGTTGTTCTACTGAGTGCTTCGATTATAATTTCCTGGCTCATCCGTTTTGACGATAAAAAGACTGCAGGCGGCATTTCGTGCTCAGGTGACTGATGATCGGAGAGACGCAGGAACTGACATTTCCACCGCCCCTTCCCCGTCGTGGGGTGGGGAGGGCCGTTTTTCCGCAGCAGCAGCAGCACCGCGGCTCGGGCGCCGCGAGTGGCGACGGAAGCGGGCCCGGAAGCGGCGGCGTCGTAGCCATCGCGGCCCCCGCAGGCGACGGGGAAAGTGAGTCCCGACCGGGAGGGGGGGGGCGGCAGGCGGCGCGCGGCCGACTTTCACTTCGCTCCGGCTCCTGGACCACCGCCCGCGGCCCACCCGCTCGGTTTCACCCGGAAGCGCCGCCGCCGCGCGCCGCCCCGCCGCACCCGCAAGGCGGCCGCCCATGAGCTGGCCCCTGTCACGCGCGCGCCGTCTGGCCCGGCCAAATCTCACGCCCCCTTTTTCTCCCTCGCCTTTTCATTTCTGTTGTCTTTCTATCTCGTTCATCCACTCCGCTCAACCGATCTTACACTCATCCGGAAGATCTACTATCTTCTAATGGTTTGTTTTCGGCTTCAATATATTTGTACGGTCTTGGCAGCGGAGACCAGTAATTTAAATATATTTCATTAATTACTTTTGCACGTCTCTTCCAGTATGACTTGCATCACATCTTTGTTTAAAAAATATCGTGTCGTTCTCAGACGTGGAATTCTAAGTCATTTCCTTCCTTTTTTAATTTCGTCTTCTTTAAAACATCCATTGTCGTTGCGAGTTCGTTAAAGGATCCCATAAAGAAAGCGTACTGTTGTGGGTTACTTGGTTAACACTTGTAGTGTGTGAGCGCCGTCCCCGAAGGGAAGTGTGCGGCCTTTTGTTGCATGCGACGTCTCTCGCGAGTGGAACAGCCATGTGCGCGGTGTGGCGGGGAGCGGCGGGGCAGGGCGGGGCGCACCTCGACCGACGAGTCTTTCCCTCGGCGTTCGGCTGTCTCCGCTTGCTGGCGTGAGGTGGGGAGCATGCGGAAGGTAAAAGCGACGTGTTTTGGCCCTTTCCATATATAGTGCCGATGTGTGTCGCCGTTCGCCTCTCGACCGGTGTCTCACAGGATACGTGGCGCCTTCGGGCCCAACGCGTTTGCCAGCGCCTTTTCCGACCGCCTTCGGAGCTTCGGCAAGATTTTTTTCTTTGTACATTTAGGACTCCGAATACGTCGGGTTTGTAGGGTATTTTTTGGGTTGGCGGGGGAGGGGGGTGCGAGGCGCGCCGCATGGTTTTCCGCCGAGCAAATCGTACGAAGAGGGTTGAAGGAGGTGCGTCCAAATAGAGCGCACGCGAGCGGTGGACAGGCGGTGCTCCAGGGCGGGTTGGAGCGATCGGAGGAGAGTGGCGAACGGATTTGGCGTGGGTGTGCCAGCGGAGGCCGCTGTCAAGCCGCACACCAAGATACGTCCATCTCTTTCGCCAGGGTAGTTGCACGCCTGCCACGCTCACGACTTCGTCGCTGTCGGCCGTCTGCACAGTGAAGTTGACAGCTACGTCCTTGTTGGGGTTAGGGGCGAGCTTTGGAAGTTGGATTCATTTGGGAAGCTCGGAGATGCAATCTTTCAGATATTTTACCGATTTCCTTCCGTCCTTGTGTCTTGAATGCCGACATTTCTTCATACTGGTAGCGGCGCGTCGTTGGCATACTACACGCCTATAACGATCAGCGGGAGCACGCTGCCATGCCGCACGCCCGGTATGGCTTGTTTTGAGGAGGGTTCTGCGCCGTTGTCGGTAGCCTTGAATAGCCCGTCTACCAAGAAACTAACGTCGTACCAGTGGCTGATTCCAACCTCCATAAGGCACGCGAGTGCTGATTCTCCGTAGAAAATCGAACGGCGAACACGTGTCTAGAAATATGCAAATTTTGCCGTCTTTCCTGGGGGAGACCGATGGCGGTACAGAGCCGCGTCAATTGCTGCGCGGAACTGAGACCCATTCGAAACCCCAATTTCTCATCTCTAAGAAGCTTAAAGTATCCTGTTTCCCGTTCCTGGGTATCCAGTGCTCGAAAGACTTCCCAGTATGTGAGAGAAGACTAGTAGCTGTATAACCACTCGGAAGGTATTGGTCCTTGTTAGGCTTGGAAATCGTGGCATTTTTTGTGGAAATGTCCTGTACTTCGATTTATTTGTAGTGGCTCTTGAAGCAGGTCAGCTCTTATCGTGTCATGCAATCGGGAGCTTGAACGCCATCATAGTGACGGTCCAACTCCCGTCGTCGCTGTCTTACGTCAAGTGCCGCTACAAATGCGTCGAAGGGTAGCGTTGGGCGGGCATTTCCGGAGTGTGGCGGGCGCCGAGCGCGCCTAGGTGGGCGGCGGTTTGAGCGCGCGGGTCGCAGGGCGAGGGGTTTGAGGCAAGGCGCGCGAGCCAGCCGCGAGTGGGCGGGACCGCCGTTGAAGCGGGGAGCGAGCGCCCTGCCTCCTCACGCGGTGCCGTTCGGGGGCGCTGGAGCGAAGCGCCCGCTCTCGCGCGCCGCGTCGCGTCCGCGCCGTAAAATTGAAAGTGCCGCGGAGAACGCATCGTCTTCCGCCCCTCGTCCCCCAGCCGCCGCTCTCCCAAGCCTCGTCTTCAGGCGCCGTCAGCAGGTGGACGCCCCTTCATACGGCCGTTTCAGTGCGCAACTTAATGACTCTTCATCTGATATTTCTTAATCAGTTATCGAGACTTCATTTAGATGCAGGGCCGCCCAGAGGCAACCAAAGGCCTGGGATTGTTGATCCAGGGGGGCCCTTATTTTAAGGAAAATATTCCCTCCCCTCGCCAATAAATAAACGAAATTCATTTCTCCATGCACAAGAAATGACTTGTAGCGAGAAAACCTGCATTGGAAAATAATATATTTTTGCTTATTTTGAATGGAAAAATAATCGGAGCCCAAATTAAATCGGGGCAAGTGCGCCCCCCTCTCTGGACACCCCGGTTCAGATGTGTAAATTTACCTTTGATAAGCACGTTATTGGCCACGTTTGCTGCAAATAAGCTCTATTTCTTATGAAGCGAGTCTCGGAAGAAAATAGTGACTGGCATGGTATGCACTTTTTTAAACAATTTGATCAGAAACGTTTTCCAAACGATGGTTCAATTGTAGTAAATCTCATCATCTACCACGAAATTAAGATTTTTTCCCTCCTTGGAACCGTCAAACAAGCCAAGAGCGTGTGCAGTCCATCGATGACGGAGGACTTCGGAGAGGGAGAGAGAGGGAGAGAGGGCGGCGAGGAGTGAAAGTGGCTCGCGCTGTCGGAGCGGCGCCTCTGCACGCACGTTCGCACACGCGCCCACGCGGCACCTCCGCCCCTCGCCCCTCGCCGCGGCAGCGCGAGAAAAAAAACACTTCCTTTGTGGGGTATGGCTGCAGAGAAGTCTCCATGCCCTAAATTGGGAATTACGCTCGATTTGATCCAGGTTGTGAAAAGGCTATGACATGTCATGATGTTCTATTTGCTGGTTTACGTATATGAAGTTGTTTCTATTTTTAAATTGTACTTTGTAGCACTGAATTTAGTAGGTCGCTGCCATTGTAAACTCCATAATAAGTAAAGTTATTGTTAAAATGTGTGTCGTTATTAAAATTTTCCGTATTTGAAGTTCTCGATATGGAATCATCACTCATCATTTTAAAACGGTGACGAAAGGAAGGCACAGCGCAGTTTGCGGCGGAATTGCGCGCCACCGAAGATCTGGGCGCTTCCACTGCTACGGTCATTAGACCCGTAAGCGTAGTGTATATTTCATCCCGGGTGGTCGCGATGTCCCTCTCCCGCTAAAAAATGAGATCCGGCGCCGACTGGCGAGGCTTTGTGTGCTCCGGGTATTTCGACCAGCGGGACACCGCCGCAGGTGGGACAAGCTTCCGACTGGTCTTCTGCCATGTGTGCTAGCGCAGTGCGTATAGGGGGAAATGAGAGAAAGGAAAGATTGCTCGAGCTCCTCGGCCTGTTTCTTAAGTTTCTGCTCTGGAATTCGCCTGTTATTGATGGGAGAAACCACGCAAAAACTACCTACGAGAGACAACCGGCCGCTGGAATTGTCCAGGCGGCGGTCGAATCGGACGTAGCCACGGCCACCAAAATCAGGGCTTGGCACTCCCAACGCTCCTCGTCCGAAACTTTCACCCCCGCCCCTCGGTTGGCGCATTTATTTCACCTCCACCTCCTCCCCTTTCCTTCGTTCATTTATTTCAGATGCCGGCGTTTCTTTTATTCTCTTCAGATGCCACACACTGTTCTTCAATTCCATGCGCATGTTATGTACGCGTTGCTCGTGCGCGACTGAACAGCCTTCGAGGTTCTTGTTGTCTTGCTGGCAATTGTTGCTCACGGCCGTCGGAGGCGCTCTGAGCTCAGGTCCTCAGCACCCATCGCGCGGTATTGCAGTGACGCGATTTTCAGGAACAGTTTCTAGTTCTATTCACTTCGCTAGTGATTACGATAGTTTGCCGCCTTCTTTTCTTTGTACCGTCTTTGACCAGTGATGCATTAGGTTTCCACTGTTGGATTTTTTATTCCTCACGACCTGTGTTTCATTTATATTTCGTTTTAAATAAGGTTATTATTATTATTATTATTATTATTATTATTATTATTATTATTAAGCGCATAGCTTGGGTCAACTTGTTTGTGGCACGCTCTAATGAAGAGGATTTATTTAAACTTCGTAATCTGTCGTTACATGGTGAGAAGGCATAGGACGCTCGCCGTGATTTTACCTCATAGCGCAGCGGAGCACTTGCAGCGAACACTTCCAGTCACAATAATTTCATCCAAATAAAAACGTTTTCAGGGCATAAACTTTTGGCATGAAGCTCCTTGGAACGCTGTGGTAATGTCAAGCCCCACTTCATAAGAGAAAACACAACTTGCTCGTCCATAACGCGTGCTTATCCTACACGCGATGGCGCTTGTGAAGAGTAGAGGCGGCGGTGCAGCCGTTGAAGTGTGCGGGCGGCAGGTTTCCTTCCTGCCCCCACCTCCGCCTCTCCACGCCCCGCCCCCCTCCCGCGCCACGCCCTCTCTCGCTCCACCGCCACCGCCCACACGAGAGTTTCAGGCTCGTCGATAATTAAAAGGCTGCTGATGAAGCAAAACGTACACTAATATATTTTATACACAGTAAAAATCGCTTAATGTGGAATCTCAAGGGACCGGTAGTTTTTTCAAACGACACAAAATTCCGCATTGTGCAATTGAATACTTTCTTATTTATGTTTGGTAGAACCACGATTTATGTTTTCATTAGACGGGTTTCCGCATTATACACGTTCGCATTAAGCAATTTTTACTCTTATATAGTGCAACAACTTCATAATGTTAATCTCTATCACTGAAGTACGTGGTTTAAAAACGTACGGTGTTAAAAACGTAAGATGTTTCATATTGGTACGAGTGCTATAAAGCAGCATTTTACACGTGTAAATTAATCGAAGTTAATTTCCGAAATAAAAAGTTGTGTGGTTAACAACATGAACGTCGTCATTGTCACGCAATGCTCATTTGCCAATGTGCGAAAAACGGTGGTTTGCTTCGCGGATTCCCGACAGCACCCCACGATTCGCTAGCTGCCGTCCGCGTGTTTGTGATGACGTAAATATCTGTGTAATAGACAGCTAATATGTCATAATCTGGGTCATAAAATGCATCTTTGTGAACGATTTCTCGCTATAAAGGTCGTTTATATGGCTGGGATACATATGTGTATGTTATTTTAGTATTTCGAATTGAGACATTGATGGGTAAGCGTGCGTTTGTTACTATTCTAATTTTGCAAATCAAACGATTCCTTTCACCTTGATAGAACACAATTGGGAATTAAAACAACGGCGGCAAATGCCTGTGAATTAACAACAAACGCATTGATTTACTTAGCTGTCCGGGAGACACCGCGCCCTGGACACAGGTGCCAACGTTTTGGTCGCCATTCTGCGACCTTCCTCAGAGCGAAATGCAGTGATATGAAGGTAATAGGTGTAGATGCTCAATGAAGTGTATCCTCCAGGCACCTGAAGCCCTCGCTCCCAAAATGTCTCTACTACCAGCATCGGAGAAACGATTAGCCGAGGGTAAGGAGAGAAATAAATTTTGTTTCTTTTGGTTATGTATATTAACACTTTTGCGTCAATTCCTGTCGTCGCAATCTCCTTTTCACCCAAAGTACTTCGTTTCGTCGAAGTGAGGCCGCGCTACTGAACATTGAGCCCATTGATAAGCTCGCGTCGCGTGTTACTGGCTGTGGAAGGCAGCAAGGACAGGACCGTCCTCCACGAAGCCACAGCATCGAGAAATCTCGCCAGCGCGGTCACGAGGGGACATCAGGGGTTGACCCTGCGGGGCCTGATAATAACTATGTTCAACCATGAAGATATTGACGTTCACATATTTGGTCTCACGGCGGTCTGCCTCGAATAGGTCGTCAAGGCCTGACCTCAGAAGTGGATGAACATTTCCACTAAGTGTGGCCCTTCATACAAAGTTTTGACGTCTTGTCTTGTATATGTCTTCTGTACAACGCTATGATTAGAGCCTTTCTATTATTTTACATTTTACCGCATGATCGCTATAACAAGCTAACAATAGCGTAGGAACATGTTTCCTTATTCCGCAAATGCCAACTTGCTTTACAACCCACATAGCGTCTTAGCAGAAATAATGTTTCAAATGATGTTTGAGTATTCAAAGAATTAACTGCCCCAGCCAGAAATAGAACCCGGAACTCACGGGAAACTCTGAGCTGCTCTAAGCACTTGTAGTATCGAGACCGGCAACTCTTCGATCAGATTTTAGGAGATCGAAGTCCCTGTGACGATTACAGTTTACATTTCACCACATATTATATTTCACAGTTGTAAACTAAGAATTTGAGGAAACATGTTCCTACGCTATTGTTACGCTGAGAAAGTTTCTTTCTCGCTGTGAGCGATCTGAGAGAGCTGAAGCCCTCTGTAATAAATCCTCTAGAAAATTTAGATCAGTAACTTATTTTTTGTCTTTCTTGTCGAATAATCTATATTTACGCGAGTCAGATTAAGTCGTTGTTAGATTTTGGGTGAAGTAAGCTGTGTGAAATGAAAGCCCTCTCTTTTTGTCCTTTCTCAATATTAATACTATGATGTCTTCCGGTACTTGTGGACGGCTGGGAAGCACGAATGTTCTGAGTAGTGATGGAGAAGAATTACTAATTGAGTTAATTACAGTATGCGTCATAATCAGGGTGGCTTCTTTAATTTCTCATTGGGGATTCAGCTGTTTTATAGGAGCGAAGCGGAATTGGGATGGTGTAGGAAATTACTTCGATTGATTTTATAGCTAGACACGCATGGTAGGCCATTTGTACGTGGCTGAGTCGTTTTAATAATTTCAGTGAACTTGATGTATTTTCAGTGTGATTTAAGATGCACTTTCAGTGCCGAAGGATGTAAAATGGCCGTTCCCTAATATGTTTCAGTGAAAGCATTATCAGGAGCCCATGGATGCCCCTTGCAATCGATGGCTCGAGTTCGAGGAAGAGAAAAGAAATCGACCGCCAGTGTCGGGCATTCTAAGCCTCCCATTATCTTCTTTGTTGACCCACTTTTTTTTTATTTTGAGATTCTCGATTTCGAGTTTTACGCTTAGGTTCAAGTCATTTTTAATAATGTGAAAGATTTAGATGTGGATCTTTATATTTTATGGGGCCAATTTGTTTGCGATGTGTGTCTGCGAAATATTTTCGAAACTGATAATTCGTTATTTGCAGTTTTCATGTACCGTGGTGCATCAAAGAATTCTGACGAGCATCACGTCGGAATGATTCCCTTATTACTGTGTCACACTGATATGAATCAAATTAACCATGAAAGAAAGGAACTCCTGTATAAACAAATAATAAAGGACGAACAATAAAGGGCTTGTGATTACAATGAAAAATAATGTAATAACACATGATTCTTTCTCAGAATTTCGTCAGGGAAAAAAAATTTGTGTACATGAATTCGTCATGGCTTCAGTTTATATTACCATTTTTAAAACATCTCCCGAACAAATTATTCAGTTGAGGGAATTGCGGGAAGGGGCCTTCGAAGGCAAAGGCGTGACTTCCTCGAGGATTCGGACTGCACTACTGAACGTGTGCGTGATCCTTCTTAAGTCCTTTTCATGCACCTCTGGAGGCAACTCGTAGCTAATTTACGGGGATTTATGAAATTGGAATGCACGGGTTCTCCACAATGTGTCGTGTTCATTTGTACAATAGTGGTAGAAAGTCGAAAGCGAGATTTCAAAACGTAATCAAGGCCATTCTAATGAACGCAGTCCTGCTCGAAGAATCAAAAGCGTCTGTACGCCCGCCCCCGCCGCTTCGCATGGGGAAAGGCGGGCAGGTTTGGCGGCCTGTCAAGGCACTGACCGACGCCGAATCAATTACTCGTGAGAGAGAAAGGGGCGGGTCGACCGGCTTGTATTTCGGGCGACCAATCCTCACGCGGAAGCCAGGCCCCTGCTCCTGGGGCAGCTAACTTCATTGCCCGGAGGGCCATCGGAGTGTTGATGAAATGCCATGAAGGTCGCCAAAGATTGGTGGTGATTCTAAATCCATGTTCCATTTCTAGTAATGATGTGGTAGAATCTATCAAAAATGAGAAAAAATGTCAGCTATTGAATATTTCGCATATCGAAGTGTACTTTGGTGATTTTTTGGGATGATGTCCTTGCTAAAGGACAAAGGAATAAGTAACCTGACGTATTATGCAGTCAAGTGTTCCTTATTCTGCCCTTAAATTATGCCACGCTACCTACTTTATGTTTCTGCAAAAGATGTGTGAAGCTGTTGTATTTTCGTATTGACAATGAATTAATATTATTTAAATGCATCTCGCTATTTTATTAAAGAAAATTATAAGAACAGTAGATCACTTAGTTATCGAAGTATTATTATTCTTTTACTTGGCAAGCGCTTTATGGGTTTTAATATTACAGGTTTCAAACACTTCTCGGCATTCGTATGTACAGTCTCGAATAGTGCGGCAGAATCTCCAAGCGGAGTGGACATTGGTCGATGTGGGGCGGGGCGCCCAGGCGGTGGCCAGCGGCGCACTGGCGCCCTTCAGCCTCCAGCTCTTGCTTCAACAGTTTGCTGTCAATGAACGCATCCATGACGCGCAGTTCATAGCTCCTACACGTTTCCTAATAAGACCCTAACTGCGGTTTCCAGTGTCATGTCATGCAGATACGTGTGTTTTATACAGTACTAGCGACCCCGGCGAAACATCACTATTGCAACGTGTTGCACTTTTCGCTCTACTTGTCACGTGATTGTCAATCACGTTTTCGCTAAGCTTTGCAAAATTTCTGATAGATGACGTTCTCATGAAAATTAGTTTGTTCTATGTTCTGGTTCTCAAGTATTCTATTGTTAAAATGATATTCCTAAGTTTGGGCATGCGTTCGTTATGACACTGCCTTGGGTATTTTTTTTACTCCTCTGTGATAACATGGAAGTAATATTGGGTGTTAAAATTCCGGCCGATATTTCACAAGCGCAAGGGCTGAATAAGCAGCCAGACACGCACTTAACACTTGACGGTGCCTCGGGTTGCCTAGCGTCTCTGTTCAGGGGCGCTTCAGTCATGAGCGCGAGACACCATTAACGCCCCGACGTGTCTCATTTAATTCGGACTATTTAATTTGTACTCCTGATACTTATAGAAGGTTGAGTAGTTTTTGCGTCTTTATGCGACAGGCAGACGCACATTCCCTTTTATTTATATATGGATATAAATTTCACCTTTCGCTTGTTATCTTCGCTCTGGAAACTACAATATATGATTACACACCAGAAGAGTAGAACGTAGCGATGAACGATTGATAAATGTCTATGTGCCAAGTGTCTATAACTTCTAAAGATACATGAACAGTGATTTGGCAATTTATTTTATTTTATCGTCAAAAAGAAACAGTAAACGCTGGATGATGTAACGGGGAAAAAGTATAATCTCACGTTTTCTTGAACTCCATAATCCCTACCCCACTCTTGTACTTTGTGGAATTAAATTATGAAAATTTGATATGTTCGGTCGCGAGCAATGGAAAACTTATTTACATGAGCAAACGAACTAGTTTTGGTTTGATACAAATGCTGGCAAAATAACAACCCACTCCTACCAACACTAGCAAAATGTGCTAATGAAACTAAAACAAGAGGGCCCCAATACTTTTATGGATCTCTCTGAGCCCTTCATTTCCATGAAAAGTTTTTATTTAAGCCCTTTCCTTATATGTCGTATAGTATTTCCCAAAATGTCAGCTTAAAAAAAGACCAAAATAAGGAATTAATCATATTTACAAAAATAAAATGTGCTATTACGTAGGACTTCGGGGCATCATTCGTAGTGTTCAGTAGGGGGGGGGGGACGGTCCCCAAGCCCTCTTCCGCCCGCCCTGTGGGAAAGCAATGGTGCCGTGAGTCACGTCACTGATTGCTGTACGACAAATTGAAAATTAGACTTTAAATGTAGCTTCACAGTTATTGAATAATTTCAGAATGCTGGTTTAATTTGGAATCCATGTTTATGTAAGAAAGATACGCTTAAAAATGAACAAATTAATAGTTATGGAATATTTTATAAAACGTGTGGAAATGACCATGAATGTAGTATATTACTGCAGAAGGTATCGAGATTTGGAACTACAAAACCAATATGATTGACATTTTATTTATTACGAATTCATGGGTTGCGAAGTCGAATGTAAATCACGACGCTTAATGTGCACGCTGATCGTAAAACAGTTGAGTTTTTGTCGGGAAGTTTGTGTGATTATTATTGAGCGTGAAAGTGTACCTTGATGTGTTGAGGATGGGAATTAATGAGAATAAATTCGGGAGAAGAGTGAATGCAGAGTGACCATTTGGTGGAATCAAACGTGTTCCATCCAGAAGTTGCTTGGTTTCAGGTTATTTAGCGTCTGAGTATATAAAAAAGACGTACAATGAAATGACTTTTTAACTGGAGCTTTTGTACAGCCGACAGCCGGTAACCCTTGAAGTACCGATCGGCCGCATATTGGACCATACTCTAGACACCAACGCACTTGCGGGCTCCTCTGATCTGGGGTCAGCAGAACGCTATGCCTTCCGTATACCACATACATGAGAGACAAGGGTCAAACAATTATTCCTTCTAATAACATCTGTTGTAAATTTGATTTTTAAATGAGGACTTGCACAATTTTCAACTTATAAATAGATTTCTAATTTTGTTTGAATAATTATAAATGGATGTACGCGTATTTAGTTATCACAATCAAATACCTGTAGAGATAAGCTTTTCCACTCATATAAGAGTCGTCTCTGATACATACTCGTATAACTTGCATATCACATACTTTATACGGTATGTTTATAAACTTATTCTCACATCATCATTTCACAAATTACTCTTCTTTTTGAGAAATAAGAAAAAGACGCACGTGTCTGTTTTACTTCTTTCTTTCTTACCTGTCAAATAGGCACCAGGCGTTTACCAGTCACTGCCTATCCCACTTTTTCCCGCAGGACATCATTTATCCGAATCTGGGATCGGCCGAATCTGATACGCGGAAATTCGAATGATTAGATAAAACTCTTATGGAAGAAAAACAGACTTCAGACAACAAATTCAACTTAAATTCGCGAAATCTAGTTAAACTGAAGTGTCGAGCGATCGGCTGCGGTCGTTGAGGCTGAAGGGTGCGCGGTTCGTGTCCCGCGTAGGCACGGGCCTTTTCACCCTCGTGTTGCGGCATCACACGTGTCACATTTCCTAACGCATTCTGCCAGTCTTGGCCGACCGCCCTTCCTGCTCCCTCGGTTGCTTGTGGGGAGGGACACATTTCCAGCGTCTTCCGTGACTAGCACCCCTATTCGACTCCGTTGCCCCGACCTGCGTGCGTGAATGGGGAAGAGACCCCCGCCACAATAATGGAGCTAGCGCTAGGGCAGGAAAGCAAAGTACAGGAGGGAAGAGGTCCCAGGGAAGGGGAGGACAAAACCGGAAGCGCCATTTAATTTACGTTGAACAAACGCTAGGATCACGCATCTGGACGTACAGTCATATTTACATAAAAACGAAACCACTGATTTCATTATGGATGACGGTTCATTACGTACATATCGAAAAGAGTGCATGCATTTTATCAATTAAAATCATGACAAGTTGTTAACCCAATGGGGAATATTTCTGGAAAAATAGTTTGTAAATTTAAAAAAAAAGTCTTTTGTGTAAATGTGTTGTAAAGGATTTCGTTTGCACTAGCAGAGGCGTGTGTGGGTGAGACCGGCGGTCCATTCATGTCCCATAGGGTCCACTTTCTCCGCCACTTTCTTCTCCGCCTGTCTGGGCGGCTTCTCAGCTATTGGAATTCGTTTGCAGTATTAAATATGTAGATCAACTGTTTTCCTTCTCGTATTTTTCATTATTGTTTTTTTTAGCGTAACATTGAACTGAATATTAGTTGCATGTATTATTTGAAGCGATTCGTTTTTGGATTTTTATTACTGTAGTTCTTAAGTTACTTTAACCAGGTGACGTGTTTCTAACCATAATATCTGCTTAGTGTCAGGAAGGACGTTCTTAAGAGCTTCGGAAAACGTACAAGTCAAACAGGCTTAAGTGGCTCAGGGCGTCAGTTGATGTGCCTCTGACCGAGAAGTCCTAGAGTTGGAGTCCAGGCAGTACCAGGATTTTCGACATCTGCTAAACAGCTATATCGAATTCAGCCGCTGTCTGGACGCAAATTCTATCGGCCGACTGCACTCATGGGTAGTTTTCTGTGGTTTCTCCGATCAACACCTGGCGAATGCCGGAGCAGAACCTTCCCAAATTGTGGTCCTATCCTCATCACACACACTAACATTCACTACACTACATCTGTCGGGAGATTAGAGCTTGTCCCGTCTGGGGAGATGACCCGCTTGTGGGAGATACCTGGTTGGGGGCAAACCCCGCAAGCTGACGTTTAGATCGGTGCTGTAACTCACCATCCAGCGGGGGAATATCACAGACACCTCCTGTGATTAAAAATTGCATTAAATTACGGGGTTAATGACCATAGCTGTTGGCATGCCCAGAAACACAAAATAATCATTAATTGGATTGTTGGTGAAGTAGATACCTTTTTTATTTTGATAAATAAATAGAGATATGTCAGGATATCAATATTTTAATTCAACTAATGATCATTTCGATCGGCCGTAGCGATCATCCTCATCGATCATCCTAGCGAACTTTGTTTTCGGCCCAGAAGCTGCAAGCTCTGAAGGATATCGCTTACGCGATCGAAATGATCATTAGTTGAATTAAAATATTGATACCTGACAATATCTCTATTTATTTATCAAAACAAAATAATCAATCACGTACAAGAAAAAATGCAATGGGTATTAAAGATGTGAATGAAATGCCTAAAGCCTTTCAATAATATATCATTTAAAAATAATAGTAGCAATATTCAAACAACAAAATGTATACTATTACTTTTTTTTACATTCATGACAAATAGCTGTGATGATCTTAATTCATGGGCTCTGGGCTCCCTGCTCTCTCTGTGACGCGCTTTTAGTGCTATTTTTTTTCTCTAATCAGTCTTAAGGAATTCCGTATCTGTGTTGTGGAAGATAGTGTATACTCATAGTATACTCACGTTGTTGAGTATCCGCAGTTACTGTGGACATCAAGAGCAAATACTATTAAATCGTCTGCCAAGCCTTTCAAAAACTGAAAACTAGTCATCCTCGCACATGTTACATAACATGTACAAAATATAACAAATTAAGCTGGTATTGTTAGAGAACTCAATTTTATCTCGCGCACCAATAAACCACGACGATAACGCTGCAGCAGCTGTAAGGTGCATTACGCAACTACACGTAATTGGAGCGGTCCGCTAGGATTGAAAAATAAATTTAAAAGCTAAGAAACAATTCGCCTTATCGAAATAAAAAGTAATAGGGGGATGCAAGAGATTGGAGGAAAGTAGGTCTTTTTAAAGACTTCCGTTAATATACATCTCCTCACTACGTTTCTGGCATACATTTACAAGATTTTCTTTTGCATTTTTGGTCCACGGATGGTCTTGATTCCTATCTTTGGAATTTTCCTTTTTTTCTTTTATTATTTTCCTTTCTTCTAGTCACCAATCTAGATCAGCCTGGATACTTATCTGCTGACCTGGCAACGTGTGGGCACTGTCGCGTGTTCTTTCCAAACGGAGACACGATGTCATACAGACAGTGGTGAAACGCAGACCAGGACCAGAAATTGTTAAAAATCGCTGCAAGGAAGCAGGCGATGTCTGTGAAGGTCCTCGGGTTTCTTTCACTGCTGCCCACCGGCGTCCTCCCCTGCGCCGGGAAGGATCCCGCGCTGCTTACAGAAACTGCAGCCCTGATGCAACTCAATATACAATGACGTTTATTGTATATTGAACGTACAGTTTTGTAAGTGAGGGGCGCTAACCTAGGTATTAATCATATTTTTATACTAATCTTACAAACTACTATTTACATTTGATGCTACGTATTTACATTATGTACACGCGGCTTCACGTATACTCTGAACTTAAATACTAACACTTACGAGTGTAAACGAAAGTATCTTAGAGACAGCATTCGCAACTGAAAGAAATTTTGTAGTAATTATGAGGAAATTTAGTGTGACCTTAAGAATTAATTTCCAATATTGAATCTGGAAAATATTCTTACTGTTATTTAAATGTATAGAGAGATTGAAATAACTGTTGGTTGGTTGTAATCAAGATTACATTAAAGAATAGATTCCTTTGTTAAAGCTTGTTGCTCGTATTTTAAGTCTTGGAGGCATAACAATGGGTGAGGGCGAGATGCTGTCGCATAATTTATTAAAAGCGACGAGCGTCACATCCTAGTACCGAGAGAGGAAAGGTGAAGTTATTCCTACGAGGTAAGACGAGAACGTAATAATTTAGCCTAAGATACGTCAACACTGGTTGTCCACGCTCACCCGCATCCAAAAGCAGCGATCGGGGGATGCGATTCGTCGCAAATTCTGGTGGTGCTGCAGTGGCCCTGACCAGAGCTCCAGTCGCGAGTCTTTGCCCACAAGTAGGATGGTTGTGGTGGACTCTCCTACGAGCTGCATACAGAAACTAGGTTTTAGGCCGTCAAATACTAAACATATTTTCATTGAAAAAGTTAATTGTAGTAGGTACAGTACATGTGGCACTGTTTTCTCGCATAATCTCCTCTAGAATTGATGGGATCAACATGAGTGTCCCTGTGTTATGGAAGACTGTTGCTTAGGGTAGGTACTAGAATTTGACAGTCACCTGTGTTAATGTGATAGGAATAATGCTGACCGGAATTTTGTGAGATGTAAGAAAAGATGGACATCGCTGGGCGCGAGATCCGGGCGTGAGTATGGTCCCATCACAAAAATTGTATAATGTTCTCAGGGGGAATTTCTTTTTTCGTGTACCCCCACGCCCACAAATACTAGTGTGACGTTTGAGAACGAGAATACAGGATGATAATTAAGACTGATTTTGGTTGGCAATATAACACATATTTAATATTTTGTAGAAATTTGGATACATAAAAAACTGAAAGTAGCATTGCGCAGTTAAAATATTTTGCTAAACTTAATTATTTTTAATTGAACACTTAATATTTATTTTTTAACACTAATACTTATCAAGCCATTTTTAAGTCTGCAATAAAATTAATAAATTTGGACCGTCGTTTCCCGAGAAGAAGTTGTGTGAGAGAGAGAAGGGGGAGGGAGGGAGGGAGAACAAGGAGGGAGTCGTTCGTCCTTTATTGTTGTCGCACCACCGCGGCTTGTCGTACCTCAGCTGTGTCTCCGACCAGGTCGTTCACCTACGTTACCATCAGCTGCTTCCATTTCTCACGTACCGCCGCGTCGTTTGATCGTTAACGTCGCCGCATAGTTTCCGCTTACCCACAATTGTCTGCATCAATCGCCACATAATGCCTCCGAACCTGTTTGGCGCAATAATATTACACCACTGCACCATAGACGTAATGCGTTGTTTGATGCGCACACGTAACAGTCATTATTCGCAAGACATACACACAGAGCCTACGTCTTGGTTCTCGAATGCGATCGATTCGCGTCAGAAATGCAAAATCTGATCTCAGTGTCTGCAGTCCGCGAATTCGAATTCGGTATTTCACTAAGAACGCGGAAATCCGAAGTCGGAATCAATGTGAAGGCTGGATGCGAATCCGAAGTTGGAATCAATGAGAATGCCAATCCCCCTCATCCCTGCCTTTGAGAAACCTCGGTACCTTGGTTACTTTCTACCTTGTTTCTACCCCACTCCTCTCAGTACCCAGTCGCAGGCGAAATTCTATCAAACATCTTCACGTCTTGAACTATTGGTTATTAGAAAGTATGTCAACTCTCGTCTCTCGGAGAGCAATCCCCACAATAATTTACAATCATGTTCGCGTTTGTCACTTACACGTGTTTTCTCTAGAGAAGAAACCTACTAAATGTCAATCTTTGTTCCAGTCGATTATCGAGGGAGCTGCTGGCTTTTTAGCGTGAATAACACCTTCTGCAAAGGCTGCACCGCCCAGAGCGGTCTGGTCTGACGCACAACCTTCTCTTTTTAATCGGTGCTCCTTTTACCTCTTTTCCTCTCACAAACGCCTCCGATCCTACTTTTAGAGATGAAGGAGGCGAATATTTCGTTCCCTGCGTCCTTGGCGTTTGTCGACCGCTACGCGGCAGAAAAATCTAGTATCTCTTGTTTCATCTGATTTTGGAGTAGTACATATGATGTGTATGTCACCATAATGTGTATGTTTGTGATGGCGTAGCTGCACTGGCTCCTTTCGCGAGAGGTTCTTCTGTCGCATTTTTGTCTTCAGCAGTAACTCTTGCTTAAGTTGCTCATTGTTTCATGAAGGTATCTGCAGGACTGTTTTTAGAGTTCGCATTTTGCTGCAGTCATTCGAGTATGTTCCTCTTTTAAACGGTGAAGGATTTCCTTGAGTATAAAAGGAGACAAGTTTATTTCATACATTTTTTTTTTTCAAAATTAGACAAGAATGGCTTCCCAATAAAAAAATGTTTAACGTAATGGGTTGAAATACTAGTAATTTATGTTCTTATCATATAATTGGAAACGTGAAATTGAGAAGATGAAGTGAAATATTGATTCAAGCGAATATGTGAATGTTGTTTCAGTTATCCTTGAAATGTACGAAGACAAAAATAAATTATGAATTTTATTCAATTAATTTTTGTTGATAGTCGTTCTAACAGCGAAGAGTTGTAAATTGAAAGCGATAAATGATAATGAGTTGTAAATTGAAAGCGATAAACGGGATATTATTATCCTTTAGTTCTAAATCTGCGCGGAGCTGTGTGGGGAGGAGGCGGTTCGGCGTGGGGCGTTGGGCCGCCTAGGGAGCCTGGTCGCCGCCCTGCGCCGTCGGCCGCTCGTCGCTCGCCGCTCGCTTGGCGCGTCTGGTGCGCAGGGGGCGCCGGGGCGCGTCGCGAACGAACGCGACCCGAAGGCCGAACGTCTTAACGAGTGATAAGAGTGTTTACACGGGAGTGACATTATCGCCGGCGTCGTCGCCTATTGTGTGTCGCTCGCCTTGAGGCGTCGCGACGCCGCGCCGCAGCGAAGAGCCGAGCGGCGGGCGCCGCGGCGCCGTCATCGAACAAGTGCCGAGCTTCGCGATTGAACGCCATATTCCTGAATTCCCTACTGCATGAATTCCACACTATATATACTTCGATTTTTCTGTAGTGGCCGATTACATTAGCTTATTGTTACACCTCCTGCCTTATCAAATAAATTTTTTAAACAGTGGTAACCGCATTTATGAGGCCACGAGCCCCGTTGAGAAGGAAGGACGTTGTGAATTAATTAAAACTATTAATTTTATAAGGCAGAAGGATTAAAAATGGTTTAATATGATCGGCCACTACAGAAAAAATGGAAATATAGCAGGTATATTGCACATGTCCGGTGCGAATATTTTTTTGACGTTCGGAACCGGCCAAAATTATTTTTACTGTCCTATTGATACTAAATGTTTACATTCAATCCACTGCCCTAATAGATTGGATATTTTAGCCCATGTCAATCCGACTCTCCCAAAGACCGTGCTTGTTTATGCTCGAATCACGTATCAAAAAGTACCTGTTTTGTAGGGAATGATAACATTCATTACATTGATGGCATATGCGTCCGTTTAACTTCGGGCAGACAAACCGCATTTTTTGTGCCCCCGCCCAAAAAACCCTCTCTCTCAACAGGTGCCGGTATCTCTCAACACCGATGTAGCAGCAGTAAGAAAAAGCTATGAACGTTGCGCAGCATGAAACACTTGATGCCAGGAGCTATGTTTAGCGATTCGCGTCTAACCCGACATGTACATAACTTTACAGGAATTCTAAAAACGTGCTTACATGTCTCATTTGGAATGTTTACATCTATTAGGATACGAAATTCACAAATTTGTGAGAGGTGACACATTTGATTTGTCCGGAAATGTGCATCGTACTCGTGCGATAATGAGGAAAAAGTTGATCACTAAAAAAAACCTCAATAAAAGATATATAGAAATAGTTGGATTAGCTAAAAAAAAAACTCAATTAAATATGAACTGTGTCGAAATAGTGCACTAAAAAGGACTCAATCTAAAGATGAGTTTTTTGTTTAAGAATCCGATGTGGGGCTTTTCCTTGCTAAAAAGTCTGTAAGACCAAATTTGTTTAAAAATTCTTGGTTTTAGGAAACAATTTTTTATAGGAATTGCGGTTCCTCTAGAGTGCATCTGCTGCGGGGCGCCCGCGTTTCCGCCGATGGGCCCGGCTGCGCGGCGCGCGGTCTCGCGTGCGCAGGCCCATTAGACGCGTCGCAAACCCGCCCCCTTGCCCCCGCGCGTCCGCCACTTTGAGGCGCGTTCCCGCCAGCCGCCAATTAGCCCATTGCCGCTGGCGGCCACTGCCCTCCCCGCCCACCCCCCGCCCCCCGCTCACCACTCACCACTCCCCTCGCTGATGGCCAAGAAGTAGACAAACTGGAATTAAAACGTTCGAGTCCCCACGCCCGTGGTCTATCGCACTGCCACCGGGAGAGGTGGCTCGGGGCAGCGACTGGTGTCGCCGCCGTGCCTCTGACCGGGTGGTCCTAAGTTCGAGACCCCCGATAGTGGAAGGACATAGCTAGGTCGAATTTAGTCGCTCTGGAGGCGACTTCTAGCTCTCATCGGAAGTTTCCCGTAGTTTCTGCGATCAACACCGGACAAATGCCAGAGCAGTGCTCTAAGAAACGGGCCACGAACTGCGTGCGATCTTTCCTTCCTCTTCCTCGTCCTATCCTCGCCCCTTACGTAAATACAACCATGCACTGCACGACCACACATGTCGGTAGAAGGTCTGCACCGGATCCCACCAGATCACTGCCACCGCTCGAGAAAATGCACCACATACAGAACTAATGACCTTAGCGTGACTCCGCCCCGGAATCAACTGCGAGTGCGCGACGTGTCGAGCCGCCACTCCGTCGCTTGACGTTGTGCGGTGGCAGCAAGTTGCCGCGTGCTCCGTTGCCGCCGGAGGAGGTGCGCCTCGCCCGTTCCACGGAGCTTCTATTGGCGGCCTCGAGCGGCGTCTCTCGTTTCAAGACGCGTTGGCGCTTGGCGGAGACCAAAGAGAGGACTAGGCGACCGCAGCCCCGCTCCCCCCTTCGAAGGCAACAACTCCTCCGTCGGCCGTTCGGATGAGAAGTGGCATGTGCTGGACGTATTCTGTTTCCAGGTTCTTGTAGCAGCGACTCACAGGCACGTCGGACGCGTTGTCTGCGCGAAGGTACGGTGCGTGCAAAAAGGGGGAATATCAGCGCGCGTGGCTACGCAGCTTCTCCGGGAGCTGCGATGACCCCCCCCCCCGGAGCGAGAGCGGCCTGGCGCGGAGGGGGGGGGCGGAATCGCATCTGCCCTGCGGGCCAGACGTTGCTGCCGCAACCATTGAGAAACACCACCAGCTAGCAAGTTGAATGCGACAGTCGTAAATGGCGGCATTTCGACAGCTGCTAGCCAACTTAATATTGAATCTCCGGGCGACCGCCTTCTGGTTCCAGCCAACGTAGCGTTGCGAGCTTCAATTCGGCAAGGGCAGACTCTCAAGTATTCCTGTGGCCTCAATTAACATCTATGGTACGTCGATCAACAGAAAGTCAAAAAAAGTGCTGCATGCTCACCTAGTTTCATTCCATAAACCATTAAGTGCCTAAAATTAATTGAGTGAAATCAATTATAAAAGAATGCAAATCCTGCGGGACATCCAGTTGTTGCGTGCGTGCCATTGCCTTGTTGGCCCTCTACTGCGGACCAGAGACTGCCCCGCCCTCCCTCTCGCCGTTGTGCGGCACCAGCCGAGGAAAGTGGCGAGTCTTCTGCTTCGGAGTCATTGGCCGCAGCCATGTCATTCAACAAAACCTACATTTAGCCGATGATACAACATTGACTATTTGAAATTCTTCTGGTTTCATGAGTTTTGATCCCAACAATTTTATGAGTTTTGATCCTACAGTTTTTTCCATTTTCTCGGTGTTTCCTGCCTCTACTTTTTTGCGTACATCTTATGTGGTATAAATAAGTATACAGTTATGTAATGCGGCAAAACCGCTGGCGATTTTTGACAGAAATACTCACATTGTGGGACCCTGATAACAAAAAGGTGGATAATTCGAACACTTATATGAAGTAACAGATAGTATAACTCATTGTTTTAATTTTTTCGCGTCTTCATAGAATTACAATATTGAAGCAATACATTTATATCTTAATGGAATTTGTTCTTCAAAAAATATGCAAGTTCGTAGTTCAGTGAACTTTGTTTCAAGATTCAATATTGCAAAAATTAATTCAAGTTCAATATTGCAAAAATTAATTGACAACAGAATCTATTTTGCCTAATGAAAATATCTGTTCATCAAACTTTAATTCTTTTCCAAACAATTCAAATTATAACAGCGAACCAAATCATGTAACATTCATTATATAGAGCACCTGAAGTTAAGGAATAAACTAAAAGTCATGTATGTATGTATTCTCAACCCTGAAAGAAATACGTACGTTGATTTGGAAGATAATAAATTACATCAAAAAACTTATGAAGATTGTTTTCGATGGATAAAAATTCGAAGTACTCGCATTGTGGTACATCAGAAAGTAATTTGTCCTGTCTCGATGGGTGTGTACGCAAGGTGCAAATTGGATGATTTCTCCAGAGGAGGAAGTTCGAAACTCCAAGGTGAGACGAACCGAAGAACTGAAGTTAGGAACGAAAACCACCTCACCAACACAGTTTGAAGATCCCTAAAATGCTCTCGGGGAAGTATTCTTAACCGATTTTCATTTGAATGTTTCAAAGGGAGGAAATAATAAAGATTACTTCTAACATGGATTCATTGTATCCTTGGGGAAATCAATAGTTTTGCAGCATGGACGTTTAACTCTCTGTTGGGAGAGGACCTGTTTGAGCCCAGGAGAACCGTGCCGCCCCACACTATTTGGAACGGAGGGGGAGACTCAACTGCCTTCAGCTCCTAACACCCGCCAACACCACCTCATGTGCAAAGCCAAGCAGACAGCTGAAAATCCAAGGCTCGCACTCTCAGTATGTGTATACGGAGAATGAAAATTCGGCGTTTGCGTTCTGCGATTACTGTACATATGGATCGCGTCGAGTCGAAGATGAAGCCTTGGAGGCAGTGCGACGGCGAGTCCAAAATCGTGAACCTCCACTTGAGCGGCGCGGTGCATCTGTTTGAAGGCGAATTAGCGCTGGAGCGTTGGGGAGACGGTCTCTCGGCGACGGCGGGGTAGGCAGCGGCAGCGGAGGCGGCGGCGGAGGCGGCGGCGGCGGAGGCGGTGGAGGCAAAGACGGCGGAGGTGGAGGCGGCGGCGGCGGCGGAGGCGGAGAGGAGGCGCCAGCGCCAGCGCCGCGCGTCTCTCGGGGCTTTCGTTTCTTACCGTACTTCAACAGTCCTCTCTGTTGCCTCACTTCGGTTGATGCCATTTCCTTCTTACTGACAAATTCATAACACCATCAACAGTACAAGAAGCCGAAAATGAGCGAATTCGTTTTATTTTCGACTTCTTGACGAAATATTTTCATCATTTCTTTCAATTAACAACTGTTTGAATAAAACAATGGAAAAGCGCGGATTTTTGCACGTCGCCGCAGGATGGATACGTACCACCCCAACATGGACGAAGCGCATCTTATGATTGGGCAGTAAGGAGGAGACAGAAATAAAAATCGATAAAGAAAACTCATAACTTTTTTGTGAATTACTGCTCTGATTTGTTAATGCACTACTGGTCTTAATTCCATAAGTGTCGTCGTCACCAAAACGGGGATCTAGCGGATGACGCGGACGCGGCTCGTCAAATTTGAAACTGACATTTTAATTTTTGATAATACTTTTACACGAATCCTAAAGACAGTTCCAAATTTTTCTGACAAACGACTCCAGAGGTTTTTTTAAAAACTTTTTGTAACGTCACAATACAATTTAATACATCGCACAAGTGCCATTTTCATTAAAAAAAATAATTATCAATTGATTTTTTTGAATTTCCCCTGCATCTTTTGGATGGTTTCTCAAGATAATGCTGAATTACGATGTTAAAGATTCAATTTACCCTCAATTTATCCCATCTTTAATCGTGTCAAATATAACGATAAAAAATGAAAGTAATTTTCACGAAAATCGTGACTTTTTTAAAAATATCTAATCAAGAATTATTCAAGAAGCTACATTTTAAGAGTTGTGACCATCCACACGTTGGGTATTCACTGCAATATCCCATTGCGGTATTTCATAACACTAAGAGGAGGGAAGCAGGGGGCGTGCCGCGCGTTTCTGCTAACAGATCCTCAGCAAGAGATCAGAGTGCGTTTACAACTGTACTCCGGTTTAAGCATAGTGGCACTTGGAAGTCACTGGCTGGACGGAGAGCGGTGCACTGTCATCCAATCGCCATTTCGTTGCGATTTAAATTTTTGGTATTGGAGCTCCCGATTGGAAGACCTCTCCTTCTAGGACCTAGGAGCAGGGCCGTCCAGAAAGGCGGACAGGTGGAGTAACTTGCCCCAAACACCTTAATTGGGATCGCGATTTTTTTTCAATTCCAAAGATATAAAAAATGTATTTATCTTTAATCCAAATGAAACGCTATAAGGTATTTCTGATGCACATAGAAGCAAATTATGTTAACGAGTTGGTGGAGGAGGGATTTTTTTGTCTGAAATGAGGGGTCCCCTTGGATTAACTGTGCCCCGCGCCGCAGGGCAGCAGCGCTCTTGGCTACGAGGTGGCGGCGGCGACGAGCGAAGGGCCGGAGCGGACGCTGTGACGGTGGCGCCCGCCCCCGCCC
>BOPP01000225.1:981690-1000739 GCA_017312745.1 Gryllus bimaculatus | reverse complement strand
CAGCCCGGCGCCCCCTCCCTCAACGGACACGTCAAGGTGAGCCCTGCGACTAGCTTTGCTACTCACGCGTCGTCGTGTTCACGAAATGTCTTTTTTTTCTTCTTTTTCTTTTAGCTCTAGTACGAGGCCTTTTAGTATAGACATTAATTTTAGTTCGTTAATGCCGTATGTTTCGTGGCGAGACTGGGGCCATCAGGTCCGCTCTTCCGTCTGACCACGCGAATTTCGCTACGCTCCTTTCACCAACTAGAAGACAAAGAAGGAATTTTTCGGGAGACAAACCAGGAGATTTTGAATTCACCTCAGAGGCTTATTTCAGTCTTGAGAGTCTTTTACACGCAGTAAATCTACATGAGTCAGCCGTCTTTACTTCCCCTTTGAAGGAAGCCGTACAAAAGCTTTTTCCCCTTAAATATCCACGGCTTCGATCGGGTTTGAACCTACAAACTTGAATACTGCATTTATGTTATGACAAAAGGAAATGACTCATTTTTATATCTTTTTTGTATTTTTCGTCGATTTTCACTAAAGTCATTTTTTAAACTTTTCTTTTAATTTTTAAAGCATTTTTCGTATATTTCATCAAGTTTAATGGTTCTTGCTTCAAATAATATTTACGAGATGCATCAAATGTATTCCACAGAATTCCTTAGTAGCCTATTCGATTTCTTTGCTCAGAAATTGTCATGTCAGCCGTTGTGAATTTGTAATCGAAGGTTCCTACGACGCATTTCATAGCCATTGCCAGTTTCCCCGATTTCGGGATAACTCGATATTTCCTGGTAAAAAACAATCCAAATCAAAAGTAGGCAAGCTGCAAGCTGGGTTCACTTGAACGAAAGAAAGAAGCCTTGATTACATTAGTAATGCATCCAACAGATTGAGTTGTTCTTCCGAATTGGGTTTGATCAAGTTTTTGCGACAATTTTCTGTGCTTTCAGAGCATTTTTTTAAATGGGAATTTTATTGATCATTTTTGGCAATGTTTAGTTTATCAAAATCCGTTCCTTATTATTATTTAATAATATTATGAAGAAAATATGTTTTGCTTTTACCTTTCGTGCCACAGACACATGAGGTACGAAGGATTCAAACCCACTACTGCTGTAGCTCTGAGCAATGCTGGTCAATTAGGTTGGTAAATTGTGCAGTAAATACAACAAAATGGCTCTGTAGTTTTACACAAAGAAAACGTATGTTCAGGAAGGTCAACATTCTGGGCCAAAAGAGAACCTGTGACAGTTTAAGTGCGACTGATTGCGATCTGTTGAATTTCTGGCAACCCGAATATTTCCTGGTCTTACCAACCTCTGATTTGAAAGTACTGCCCTATACGCCTGAGAAGGCGCCAAAAATTCACTCACCCATTAATTGGGCAGAATCTGCCAGTTCTCCTACATAGTAACTCGTAAAATATCTTTTGGTACGTTGGATTTCATTTCATTTGTTACGTTAAGGAAAGTAATATTTGAAGATATGAATAATTTATTACATGTTTCTAATATTTTTAATGTGATTCAATTTTCTCTCATAAAATTTAATTTTTATAAGAGTTTTGTTATAATATTGGACATACATTATTTTAAATTATTGCCATTAAAATTATATACATTATACCAAACACAAAATTTTCAAAGCATGTAAGTTCATAAGTTACTATATTAATAAAATGTGTATATGTGTTGATTCCTTTTGTTCAAGTTTTGAAAATTGCTTTCAACGTGGCTCTTTTTTTCTTTAGAGACAAGTAGCTGCAAATCGCAGAATTGTTTCGGATATCAAATTCTAGCGCGAACATGCGTTCTAAATTGGACGCTTTCGCGAAAATTGCATCTCGCCTTCTTGAACGTCCTGTAGAACGTCCTAAAAAAATCATTTCTTGAGATACAGTAAATGTACAGCTTTCACAACTTTTCGCAGCACGGTTCTACCGAAAATCAAAAGCCTTGTTATTTGTATATTTCCATTTCTATAACACCACCGCCATGCTGTCGTTCACTTCCTGATTCTCCGAATCACAGTGGGCGAACGGCCAGTGTCGTTCCAGTTGCTGTAGTGTAAGCAAATACTATAGAGACAACACATGACGCTCGCCAATATAACGAGAGACACTTGAAGCTAGCGACCCTAGTGGCCCAACCTGTCATAACCATCGTGATATCAAGTACGAAGTGTGTAAGTTTGAAAGATTTTTAGTTAACTTTTGCGATTACGTTTCGCTGAGTGTTTCGAAGGATCTTGTATATGCATTGAAATTTGACTTAGTCGCCGATTTCCCAGGTCGCGTCTGTAGGTTCGCTAGTGAGCGGTTGCCTCTCATTGGAAGTAGCAAGTGTTGTGTGTGAGGAGCGAGGGCGTGACGTGTGCGTGCGTGCGTGCGCAGGTGGCGCGCCTCGGGGCGCTGACGCCCGCGCCACCGCCCGCGCCCGCGCCGGCGCCCGCCGCCGCGCCCGACGCCGCCGCCGTCGCCGCCGCCGCCGCCGCGGCCTCCGTGCTGGAGCTGGTGGCGAAGCGCGAGCGCTCGCCGTCGCCCTCGGAGCCGCTGTCGCCCGGCGACGCCCTCAACCCGCCCTCGCCCGCCGAGTCCAGTGAGTGCCCCCCAGCGCCGCCCGGCGATGCGCATGCGCGACCGCTCGCAGCGAGGCCCTAGGGCTCCTCCCCGGCGAGGTCGAATGCGGCCGCTGTCAGGGGGAGAACTCTAGCGCCCCGCCGCTCTCATCGGTACTTTTCTGTGGTTTCTCCTATCAACACCACGCGAATGCCGGAACAGTACCTTATCAATCGGGCCACGCGCGATCTTTCCTTCTCCTTCCTTGTCTACCCTCACCCCCTCCTCACATCTACTACACTACCACACATGTCCGGAGACCGGTCGGGAGCTTAGAGTTTGCTGGGGAGGTGCCCGATGATGGATTTCGGGAAAACTCCGCTAGCCGTCGTGAAGGTCGTTGCAGATCTCACTATCCAGCACCATCCCCCGTAATAAAATATACACTACACTTACGGGTCTTATGAGCAAAGGAGTTGACGCGCTGGGAAACACGAAATAATCAGTTCCCTGTGTCAGTATAATTTAAAAGGATTCCCTTTTCATCGATTGGATTACGGAAAATTTCATCATGTGAGCCTTGTCAGATATCCCTCGTACATTTCATTCAGTTGTAGGGGGGAAGAAGCCATCATTGTACTCTCTGTTCATTAAATTTTACACACAACTGTTCCATCCTCAATCTATCTCTACCACAAACAACTCCCAATTTTTTATTCCAGTGTCTTTAAATTTTCTTAAATAATGCCGGAACAAATTTCATTTGATAGGGATTTAATTAAACTATAACCAGCTGGAATTTTCCGATCGTGATTTTAAGCAGTTTCCATAAACACCACAGCCACTTTTGCTGCCTCGCAGTTATCGTTTTCAGAACCACCCTCCCACAAATCTACATATCTAGTACATTTATTCTCATCCCATTTTATCGAAAATTAACCCACCTTATGTGCTTGAGCGTCCCCCCACTTCATGAACAATTTTCACAAAACATTCGTTTGAGGACCCAAGGTGTTTTTCATTCACTGATACGAAGCCCATTTACGAGGATTTCTCGGGTGAGGTAACATAAAGTACTTCCGAAGTTATGTACAAGCCTAAGATGACTAAAAATACAAAATAAGAGCAAACTTTTACTTTATGAGAATACTGGGGAATCTTAACAAATGTTTGAAGTATTTTCAATACATCACCAGAATTTTCATTACGTAGCATGTGTAATAGCGTTTCTTTCATCCATTCACCAACTTTTCTTTCTTAATAACTTTTTACTCTCTCGGTATACTACGTAAGAAAAAAAATGTAATCGTATGCCTGTAATCGGTGATTTTCCGGCAGTCCGTTCGTCTGTTTTCCACTCTTGCGCCTAAACCATTCAGACGATTTTTTTCTAGAATATTGAAGACAGATTTGTTCCTGAATAAAATCTGTTACTCAGAGGCAGACCTTAAAAAATAAAGTCACTTCAAATGTGGTATTACAATATTTTCTCTATATTACGTATGGAGAGCGCTCGTACCACACTATTACAACCCCTTTAACTCGAACCTTTCCATCTCAATTCACATCTACGCCAACCTACTGAACTCCCTAATTCGGTCCCAGATTATTTTCTTAATTGTACATTTGTCTTGACAGAGACACTATTGACAGTTGGTTACCCACTGTTTTGTGTATCTTTCGACATATTGGCATCGCTATACAATGCGATGCTTTGCACTTTTGATTCAAGATCAATTGAATTATTTTCGTTTCTTTCAGCAAATTCTCGTTTGATTCAGCAACTAACTTGTAAACCATGAAGTTTGGTATGTATCACGGGCTTTACTTGATGTTTTTGCCCATCGGGCCCGAGAACCTTGGTGTTGGAAGTCGCCCTCGGCGCAAAACCATCTTTTTATCGCCCTTGATACATACATAACGATTACGATCGTCTCTGAATGCTCTTTCTCGTCCACAGCATTGTCGCTGGCGTCGTCGGGTCGCGATTTCGACCCCCGGACACGGGCCTTCTCAGACGAGGAGCTGAAGCCGCAGCCCATGATCAAGAAATCCAAGAAGCAGGTGAGTGCTCCTGTAAGTCCTCCCAAGACATTGCCACTACTCTCAGTTTAGGGAAGGGCCATCCTCAAAGCGATTAATCACTCGCAGACTCGAATATTTGCGGGTATTTCGTCAATCGAAATTTTTGTATCCGGTCCCTTTACTTTCACCTTTTTATCGTTGGCGAAGATTACGCGTTCAATTAATAATTATTCGTGGGCGTCTCAAGGAGGCTGTTCTGAACTGTCTTTCGAATTGCTGTGGTTATAAAATCGTTAAAATTAACTAAATAGCCTTAGTTAATTTTAATTACTGTACTTAATGAAATTCATTGCCGTAACCACCACTGAAGTAGTGCCTAAAGGCCCCGAGTTCAGGGCGTCCCCGAGTGCAGAGGCAAAAATTAATAGAATATTTATATTGTTATTGTGTAATGTATTAGTTTCCTTTTGATTGCATAGTACTAAAAGTCTAAATGTGCTTGTAAGAAGAAATGCTTATGAGTCAATGACTTCCATCTCGGTCAGGTTTTTCGACGTTTCCCTGATCCTTTGAGCAAATGCTGGGATGACCTCGTGCTTTGCTTCTAGATAGATGTAGCTTCACTATCTGAGCACGGGTTCAGTGGGGAATATACACGAGGTGACTAAAGTCATAGGATGCCTCCTAATATTGTGTCAGACCTCCTTTTACCCTGCCAAGTGCAGTGGCGTGGACTCAACAAGTCGTTGGAATCCCTCTGTAGAAATATTCAGCCATGCTGTATCTATAGTCGTCCATAATTGTAAAAGTATTAGCGGTTCAGGATTTAGTACACGAACCGGCCTCTCGAGTGTGTCTCATAAATGTTCGATGGGATTCATGTCGGACGATCGGTAACTACCATTCCGCGTTCAACGTCAGTTAATTCCCATCGTGCTGACATAGTCACGTCAGAAACCTTTTCACGTGAATCACTTGAGTAGAAATAAAAGATCTGGCAGTGCACTGCCCTTTCATACCTTATGTACCAGATTCTACTGCCACGACTGTATATTTGCATATTGCTATCCCAGGACTTTTGTCACCTCGGTGTAGTTATTCAAATTATCGTTATATGTTGCGTCTTTTTCGCAATACGTCCCTTCGGCATTTTTGGGCATTGAGTTTATGTACAACTGGTGTAATCATCCGTTAAGTACGTGTGCTTGTGTACGTGTGTGTGGAGGATGTATTTTTTGTCGTTGTGTGTGTGTGTGGGGGGGTAGTTATTTCGGTGCCTTTTATCCCTTTGGTCAGTAGGGACTCGGCATCGTTAGTAATAGGGGTTCCCTGACGGTCACCCGTCCAGGAAACTGAAGTGTCTCGAATTGCTTAACTGTCGCTCGTGACTTCACGGAGCGTAGTTAAGCACTTCGACTGACGCCGGCAATTTTTTGTTCTCGCAGTTGTAAGTCGATTACGTCACAAAGGGCATAAAGGATACTGTTGTAGCAATGATAATATTATCAACATTTTATTAACATGTATACATCTACTTTAACTAATAAAAAAGATTGACCATACTAGAAAGAATATAATGTTGAGAGAGTTTCTAGTTATGACTCTGGTAAAATTCAATATATTTTATAATCTGTGGATAGGGCAGACGTTTAAGTGTGTAACGTGTCATTTTTGACTTTGCAGTTTGTTCCCGAGAGCATGAAGGACGAGAAATACTGGGCTCGTCGCCGCAAGAACAACATGGCGGCCAAGCGGTCCCGCGATGCGCGGCGCGTCAAGGAGAACCAGATCGCCCTGCGCGCCGGCTTCCTCGAGAAGGAGGTAACCCCGCCCTTAGTTTGATTCCTCGACACAACCCCGCCCCCCACCGATTCCTAAGGGGGAAGTAGGGTGAGATGGCGCAGGTCGTCAATTGGAGTTACATGCAGTTCC
This sequence comes from Gryllus bimaculatus, assembly GCA_017312745.1. NCBI lineage: Eukaryota > Metazoa > Arthropoda > Insecta > Orthoptera > Gryllidae > Gryllus > Gryllus bimaculatus. The sequence goes on along the minus strand of BOPP01000225.1, from coordinate 994,234 downwards.
TCTGGCCCGGGAGGTCCTAGGGGTTCGCTCCCGATGGCGACAGGATCTCGATACTTGCTAAGTCGAGTCCAGCCGCTGTCTGGAGGAGAATTCTATCGACCGGCTGCTCTGAACGGTAGTTTTCCGTTGTTTCTCCGATCAACGCCAGGCGAATGTCGGAGCAGTACCCTAACAAACGGGTCAGGGACCGCGCTGGATCTTTACTTCCTCTTCCTTGTCTTCTCCCCCTTACTTACACCCACGTACACTTGCATCCACTACACTACTACAAATACCGGGAGACCGGTCGGGAGCTTAGAGCTTGCCCCGGCTGGGGCGGCGCCCCACTGGTGGGAGTTGTCTGGTTGGGAAAACCACCGCCACCTTCTGAACAAAAACATGAACTACACTTACGGGACCTCAGTAGTTGACGAGCCCGGAATCACTAACAATCAATCAACCAAGGGTCAGTGAATTGATCCAGGGAACTATTCAGAAAAAAGCATCATACAATCATCACGATTTAATGCAGATCTTCATCGGAGTCTGGCGCATCGGCCTCATTCGCAAATTAAAATCAGTAGGCACTCCCGTAAATCTTCGCAACACAATTGCTAGTTTGCCATTAGGCAGAACTTTTCCAGTTACCATTAACAGTCACACAACCACCCCCAGAAATATACACGCAGGCCTCTCCCAAGGATCTCTGTTATTTCCCACACTGTTAAATCTTTACGTAGCTGTCATCCCAGTAGAATTCCACACCAACATATGTCAATTTGCTGATGATACCATTAAATATGGGTTCAGTTATTTTTGCAATATCATAAGAAACAAGATACAAAGGCATCTAATAAAATAAATAAATGAGCTATAAAATGGAAACTAAACTTAATGCCCAAAAATCAACACCCCCTGCATCCAAATCAGTAACTCACCAATTCCTTGGACTCCACCCAATCAAAACATCAAATATCTGCAATTAAATATTGATACAAAGCTAGAATGGAAAATTCATGTAAATACGAAAACTCATCCTTATATTGATGCATTTTAGTTAAATGAACAAGGTTGGTAGTAACTGTGTCATTGGTGGCATATCATTAATATTGATTGGTGCACAAGAAAACCTGTCACTTCACTCATTGAGCTTGGTGAGGTGGCACCCCTCAGAAGCACAGAAACACACTAGAAAGAAGTAAATTGTTTATTATTTACAAAAGAAATGAATTTACTTGTTCAGAAAGAAAAATAAACCAGAAATTAAAAAAACATTCAAATTGTGTAAATTGGGTAGTTTTTTTATTTCTGTGTTAATTTTTATTTCTGAAAAAATACATGTTTGTAGAGTGTTTTTATGCTTGTGCAATGCAAATTTTTGCCTAGAAAGCATCTTTTAGACCAATTTTTGAGTACTTATTACTAGCTCAACAAATAGGAATATCCAAATAGTTTCTTAGACAAAATATGCTTTAAATTGTATTAAGAGCTTATTTGCAGTGCTTTGACATTTCCTCCCCGAACACTCTGTATATGGCAGCTGAGAAGACAGTGAGGCAAAACCTTAAAAAAAGGAGCTCAAACTGAAGGAAACTAACTAGTACAAGAGAGCATGTGCCACTCTGTAGCATCACTAGATTAGAACAGATTTCATTTAAGAAAAAAAATCTCTTATCAGCATTATTGTATCCTTGCAATGTAAATTTTGTTGTTGTTGTTTGCAATTTTGAAAATAAAGATAGTTCACCAGAAATGGGGCCAACACTTTTTATCTTCAAAAATGTGAACATCGTAGCTGGGAGAGGGCTGCGTCCCCTGCAAATTTAATTTGTTATATGGGGCTTTTCCAGTAATCTATACCTTACCTATTGAATCCTCCCCCATCCCCACCTCCTTCTTCCCCGACACACATGCCCACATGCGCACGCGTGCCCACACACACACACACACACAATTTGGTGCTCGAGGTGAGGGTTATCATAATATTATTTGCTCATGTTTTCTTGAGCTAGATGCAAAAGTGGGGAAATTGGTTATTTTGACACCAGGACTAATGTATCACATCTGTTGTTAGTTTTTCAATGCAAAATATTTTCTATTACACAGGCAAAGCATTTCTGAATATCATAACGCTTGTTGTTTATCATTTATTCTTAATTCGATTAATGTTAGAAACGGAGTGGAGGTAGGTGTTCCAGGGCTTAAGAAAATGTGTGCGTATAATAACCAAAGACATTGGATAGTATTATAGATAATAATACCATAACGTCTAAAAATGTATTGCTTCAGCGCATGTTATTTTAGTCATCCGGAGTGATCATTTGTTAACCGGAAGATGTTTGTGTGCGCAGAACATGGGGCTGCGCCAGGAGCTGGACCGCCTCAAGAAGGAGAACCTACTGCTGCGCGACAAACTGGCCAAGTTCACGGACGTCTAGCGGCGCCTCCGGCCGCCGCCGCCGCCGCCGCCGCCGCCGGCTCGTGGATGGAAACCAGCCACATTGTGTCCACCGCCCTAGCCCGCCGATGCCCGCCCGCCGCAGCATCTGACTGGCTGAGCTCGAGTCGTGCCCGCCCCCGTGCCCCGCCTAACGCCACGCCCCGCCCAGCCCTCGCTCGGCGCGGGGACCACGCGTTTCGAACCAAGTTCCTCTTCGTACACTGCATGTTACTCAAAACCATTGGCAATGATGCTGCGATATGGAGTTATTTAACGTTTTGAAGAAATTATTACACAGCTTTTGCTGAGTGTTTACATAGTAATTATATATTTCCTAAAAAATTCAATGCATTATATATATGTTACTTGTTGATAATTGTTAATCTTTATATTTTTGCATATAAATCAAATAACTGTTATTAATACAAAACGTTGAAAATGTATTTTATATATCGTGGATTATATCCAGTAGACGCTAGCATGAAGGTGGTTGCCATTTTGTTTTTGGAGCCTTCAGTGCATTTATGGTGAAGCAACTATGTGAGAACTCATTAACATGACTGTTCATTTAAATCGTTCAGTATAAATATCAAGTGAACAGCAATTGTTATTGATTTCTTGCCAGTTTTGTGACGAAGTTTTTCAGACAACCAATGCTGTTTCTCAGATCAGTGAGCTGGCTGTTACCAGCTGGGCATAAACAAATTTTTGCAACACGTTTTTATGTTGCCTAAAAGAAAGATCTATAATAGTGGAAGATTCAAACAGGTAGTGACAAGCTACTTTGCTTAGTCTTGCAATGCCAATACAGTGCTCAACACAGCTGTGTTCTTCATCAATAATCAGTCTCCATTTGGTTTCCATTCATGAGATAACATCACTGTAGATCGTTTTCCATATCCATATAGATAAAAAGGAAGATTGATAGAGAATGCAGTTTATTCCATTAGGTAATTTCTGTTAATTAATCCACTTAGGCTTTTATGAGTATATTGGGACATTACAGTGGAGAGAGAAGTACAAGGAGCACCGCAATGTTTGAGTAGCAAATATTTCCATTCTTTTGTTTCTTGACATTTCCGGCAGGCCGGATTGTTAGGAAGGTTATATCATTGCAGGTAAACAATGGGTTACTTGTTCTTGGAACTTGTAATGACAGGTTTCTAGGTTACTGAATAAATTATGGTGTCAACATACCTGGACAATATTGCCAAACAGATGTCTTCTGTTTGGCTCACATTCTTGGACTTTCTCTCAAGTGTCAAGTGATATGTGACCAGTCCAATTGCTCCTCAATAGAAGAAGGAAACCTGTGTACAAGTTCAAACTGCCACCGAACATGGCTCCAAGCAAGTGTAGAGGTATTTCTTCACAGATATTAAGAAAAAACAGAGAGACACTTTGTTATGACTGTAATTTTAGTTAATGTTATGTAGAGTATAGAGTCTAAATATATGTATTAACTATTACAGAAAAATTTTCTTGCTATTGCTGGTGACGAGTGGTGTAAATGTTTTTGTTGGGACTCAACTGTTATACGTAAATAGGTGCAAATCATTCTTAAACAAGACTTTTTATTTTTAACAAAAATACAGGGCACCGACATTTTTATTCTGAAGGTGATGCAAAATCACAACAGGCATATGTCAAGTAATAGGATATTCTCTTTTTTTTTATATTTGTATTACAACATTGGTGAACAGGGGTTGTGTCTCTAGAATGTAACTGATATTTTTCTGTTCGGGATAAAATAAGAAAAGTGGTGACATAATTTGCGATCAGGATCGGTTTTATTTTACAGGATGTATACGAACCCTGGATCACAGCTATTAAAGACCTGATAAAGATATGCTTTGCTCCTATTTATGTGAAGAAAATGTTTCTTACGTTCAATGTGTCCCTATATCCTGGTCCTGGCTGAACTAAATTCTCTGTGGTATAAGTATTTACTATATGTTATGTACCATGCTAAATGTGCATATATACATTACATGAGCTGTTGTGCTGATAAGCAAAGAACAAATTAGTATAGCATTAATTTTAGCATCTGAAAGTGTAGATTTGTTTTTGTTTTCTCTACTTGGGGATATCTGTGTCTTTGTTTATTTGAAAGGGCTAATTATGTGTTAGTGCTTGTGAAGTATTTCTTTACATTTTTTAGTTCTTGTTTATTTAACAAGCCTAGAAAGGCATAAAAAATATTTTGAATCAATGTGCAGCTAGTACTCCCTGTAATTCAAGAATATAGTGTTCTTGTGTAGAAAATTAGTGCATAGAAACATATTTGCATAATGACAATATATTTTATTAAACTTTTGACTGGCATGTGCTGTCTGTCCTAGAGGCCTTGCCGAGATGCCTTAGCTTGTCGTGTTGTTGCAATGTTGTACTGGGTAGTTGAAATAATTTGTAATATGAAACTTGTAGTACAATAGGGTGGGAAAGGGTTAATATTTTTTCTTGGAAAATATTTCCAATTTTTGTAAATTATTTGGAAATGTTTCTTTACCTACCTCCTTAGGCAAATGGATGCATCTGCCATGGGGCACCCTCTACTAATGGCACACAATTTCTGTTACACATCAGAGAAGAAATTGTTGTAGAATGAAGTGCATTTAATCCTAACATAATGGCCTTTGCGGACTTGTAAATTTATTTAGGTATGTCACTCAAGTTTAAATTAATATTCCATGCAACAAAGGGAACAGCAGGAATTGGGAATAGAGTATTGACGCATCAACCGACATACCTTTTGTTTTATCTTTTTTAACAAGGCAAATTTGCAACATAATTGAGAATTATCTGAAAAATAGGTCCAAAAATGGGCTCTGCTAGTTGAATCTATTTTTCATGCTTTGAAATTGGGTTCAATATGAGGAAATACCACAGGTAGAGCACAGAATTTCTGTCACAGTTGTATTTTGGAATACAAATTTCACAAGAATCTGTGCAAATTAAGTCCTGAAAACATTAGAAGACCTGTTTCTCACATTTTTCATTGTATATATTCTGTAGATCAGTTGTAGAATGTTTGTTATTTGTTTTACATTCAACTCTTTGTTGATTTTATTCAAAGTGTGTTGGGAATCTCTGGTGGAAACAGATGTCTTGCCAATCTGTCTTTGTTATTCCATTGCCACTGGTAGTGTAATGTGTGCCACAAGTCACTCTTGTTGCAGCTATTAGAAAAGTAACAAATTTGTTTGATCCACTATCATGTGGTGTAGGCAATGTGAATGAAAGAGAGCCAGCCAGTTTTAGAAGTGAATACAAATGGGCCTAACACAGTTAGTTTTAAACTTCTTCGCTGTTTGTATGTATGAAACATAACAGAACTATAAATATTGTTTCCGTGTATATGTAAGATATTGTTATCAAAATATTAAATAGTCTAGACCCCCAAGAAATCATTTCAAACTTGGCAACTCAATATTCTGTACATTGTAGGGGTAGAAGAGAAATGTTTGTAAATTGATCCCTGTACATTTGAGTTTATCATATTAAACTGCATGGGTCTTTGTGTTAGTCATATATAGAATCATTCACGTTTAGTTTCACATGTTATGACTTTATTTTGAATTTTATATAGAATTTTATTTGAAAATAAAAATATTTTTTTAAAGCCTATGAGGTATCATGTTAGTTGAAATGTTCAAAATAAAACCTGTGCTATCTAATGAGTGATATGTATTTTTTTATTTTGTTCCTTTCCTCTTTCTAATGAGTAAAACTTCTCAAAAATGAATCAACTGCATGATCTTGCTGAAAACTTTGAACCCTTTCCATCCAAAATTGCCAGAAATACTGCAGTATGAAAAATATTATGAAATGAAATGTCCTCTCTCAACTTCAAAATAATTCAAGTTTCTGTAAAAGGTAGGCCAGCTCGTTACCATTGCTTCTATTGAGCTTGCATGTAGATGTCTTAGGTATGTAAAATTCAGGGCGTCAACAAAAGAAGTGTGTACCTCCCTGGAATGTTAGTTGAAGCAATATTTTGATTGATTTATTGAAGTTAACACAGTACTTGCAGTATTTGTTGCAGCTCCTCATGAATTCAAAAACACCCTGATAATAAACTTAGCAAAAACTGCAGATGTGGCAACAGTGATCCTTACACCAGCATTGGTAGCAAACATTGTGCTAACTGGACTTTTCTGTTAGAAATGAAAATGCAGGCTTGTGGGAATTCCTACATTTTCTTGCCAGTAAAAAAGCATCGTTATAATATTATTTTTCTGTGCATTTTTGACTAATGAAGGATGATAGAAGTGTTAATGTACTCAATGTTATCGTTTCAGCATTTTAATGTTATTTAACACATAATTATTAATATTATAATATCTTGTCCTGGGTCTGCCGTTAATAAAAAATGAATTTAGAATGGATTTACTTCATGTACTTGAAAATATTGTTGTGGACGTGCCCTCTTGCTAGTGTCACCTATGAGCTTGAGCTTCTGAAGCGAATCTTTCCAAAAGTAAATATTTCCAATGGGCACATTTAAATTTAATTTCAGTTGATTTTAATTCATTTTGGTAGCAATATTTAATTTTTTGATTGACTGAATCACAGAAAAAATAATAATTTAATATTTAAAAAAATCTTTACTTAAGTTCACTTAATTTTGTTTTATTAATTATTTGTTATGGCAGTAATAATTAAAGACCCCATAAAGATATGGGGGAGAGGGAGACTGCTTTACTTCTATCTATTAACTGTTGAGAAGTGAGCGTGCGTGAGTTCAGCCTGTTTTTCACGGTCATTTTTGCATCATTTTCTGTACAGAAAGTAGATGGAAAAAGGACGTTCGTTTCTACGCGTTATGTTTCGATACCGAAAGCGTTTTACATGATCATTTCTGGTCTTGTACGTGATCGTGATGAAAATACTTCATCTGGACGCCACAAAAAGTGCTGAAGATTAAGCATTTGAACATCGCATCTTTGGTAACAAATGTTATGTTACAGGGACTGAGTAGGGAACGCGGTGCCATTAGAACACAGTACATAATTTATTTCTCACTACATAATCACATTACATTACAATTCAATTCATCAGAACGCTCTCAGAATTTGTTCAAAATGAACAAATCGCATCAAACGCATGACTAACCAGAGAAAGTTCCGAAAAGTGACGCCAGGAGCGCGGTAGTCAAACTTGTCAAACTAAATGAAATCCAATGAAATCTGTATTGAATATTGAAGCAGTCGTCATATTTGCGTCATATCTTCTAACCGCTTCTAACAAAGTACATCCGGTCTGATTTGTCTCTTTTCTGTACTGGCGAAAAATGATGAAAAAATGGTCGTGTAAAACAGTGATGGGTAATTGGATGAAATCGGTGATTAACGTGAATATCTTGAACTCTGAAGAATACTTTATAATAATCCAATTTTTGGTATTTATATGTCAAATAACTTGATTGGGGAGATAATATTTAATGGAAACAATAAAATTTATGATTGTTTTATTAAAAAAATAACAATTCTTGAAATTCACAAATATTAATAAATTAATATTGATAATCCAAAAGATCCACGAACTTCAATTAAGAAAACAGTATAATAATATTGAATTGAATTTGAAAAAAAAATTATTTCATACAATGCCAGAAGTGACAGCTGACGTACACGTATTGAATTATATTGTACATGTTTATATCATTTTCATTATATATATTTGGATGAAATAACATGGCAAACAATAATATTTAATGCATAATGAGCATGTATAATGGATTACAAAATGAAAGAAAAAGAATAGAAGAATAAGTTGTAGTAAGATTAATTCATCTCGCCAGCAAATATTTATCCAAGTAAGGTGCAAATGAAGTTGTTGAAGTCTTGGAAACACTCTGCAGGTAAATTGCACTCTGTTTTTCAAGAAATTGTGTGGATCTAGTCCACTTCCTTCTAATGTTTAAGCTATGCTCTCGAAGTCCTTCTTACGGGCTCCTTTCGAAATAATCTTATAATGTCTGGATGTCGTAAGCCTTATTCAGAATTTTATAAGTTTTGATGAGATCCCCTCTTTACCTTCCCAACTCCATGACATCTTGGCATCTTATTTTATAATCCAAATAGTACTGAAGATCTACAGCAATTTTTGTCAATCTCCTTTGTATTTTCTCTAGTGAGTCTATATCTTTTTTTGTAATATGGTGACAAAACGTTTATTAGGTCAATATATTTTAGTTTAGGCATACATAGGAAATGAAACTGGAATGGTCAGGTTTCCATGGTAACAAGTGTAAATAAACAAGCTTGGGAAAAATGAATGATCGCAGTAGAATAGCAACTCAGGAGAGGGTGTCAAAGACCCTAATGAAAGGAATATATGTTTAGGAGGCATGATAATGTATAAAGGAAGGGGATAGGTCTTTTTCACCTGCTAACCATTGTGCTCTTCACATCAGGTCTGGTATGTTGCAGGTTTTCGTTTCATGGAATACAAGGTGGACAATGTCATGATAGATCAGTAAAAACACTGCTGAAAGTAAGAGAGGAGTGGGCTAGTATAATATTAACTATCAATTAGCATCTGAATGATTAAAGAATAATGTATATAATATTAACAGTACATAATTTCTAGTCTGAACAGAAACAAACATGTTTAGGTGAATGCAATTAGATCAGAAAATAAGTTGTGACTTTCTCATTTATCAAACATTTATTTATGAGTTACATGCCTGCCAGAGGCAAGTCAGGGAAATGTCATGTAAGTCAGGGCATCGTTTTAAGATAGCTATCAGACAAACTAGCAATAATTCAGCAAATGCCATTTTTCATTAGAAACTGATATTGTGTATTACCGTGTTAACGTAGCAAAATAGGGTATGTTGTCGCAGCAGTCAAAGAGGAAAAGACCCCTCGGACATTGGACATTTTCTTCACCAGAAGTTCATCCGAGAAGGTATTGAATGCTTGTGAAGACACAAAGTAAGAACATTTAAACTGATTTTGTGTAAAGAAGGTTCAGAATAGAATCTGTATTTAACATAAATGAGCTCATTAAGTGTTGTTATTGATTTTCAATGGAAATAAATATTATTTTGTTGTTTGAAACAAGGCTGATAATTCATATACATGACTGCATCTTTCTTTCTGTTTCTTCGATATAATATCTTATTGGTTATTAAATAAGTACACTTCATGAAGACAATCATGGTATTCGTTATTGAGAGTACCATGATGTAAAGTCTGGTTCTGAATTTTATGAGTCGAGTTTGGTGTCAGCAGATTACATAGGGGAGTAGAGGAAATGTAACTTGTATTTTATAAGTATGGAAACAGGTTTTTGTGAATTCATTTGGTTCTACATCCATATTCGTAGTTGTTCTAGTTATACTATTTAATGTCTCATTGATCAATCTATTATACCTTTTCGGTTAACATCCTAATATTTCAAAATTACCAAAATCCCTGTTGTGACCAAGACTAATCTGATACTGTTAACCTTGGCACTATTACTGAGACCTGGGTGTTTCCGAATAAAAGCTAAAACTTAATGAACCTAAAAATGTTAGAAATATACAAGCTTTTATGCTCTAAAAAATATAAAAATATGACCATGAATATGACTTAAAATATTTTTGTTGGCATTTTCAAATCCTTCAAAATTTTTCTGCTGTTTAAATAACCATTATATTGACAATATAATTTTAAAATATAGCACATTCACAATTCACCCCTTCTCCTTTGGCACCCCGTGAAGACAATTCTACATACTAAAGTTATTAAATAAATTTTATAAAAGCGTTTGACTCAAGCACAAAACCTGACAAAACTAAACTAACAGTTCATTTGCATCTGATGCTTTCTATGCTTTCTTCTTGTTCTTCTATGTAGCTAACCCTCCTAATTCTCATACAAATATATTTGTCGGAAAGACAGACAACCATTATATACAATTGTAAGGAATTAGATAGCAATTAGGTGATGAGGCTTGAAAAATCTCTTTGAGAGGCCTGTGAGGAAGTACGTAAAATGGGAATCAAAGTGATAAATATGTGAGTAAAAATACGAAAATTCATGGAAAATATGACTATAATATAAAAATTTGACAAAAATGACCAAAGGATTAAAAAAAATAAATTACTGTATGTGTGTGAAAATTGCTTAATTTTAGACATAGTAGAAAAAATAATGCTAATCTTATATTTCAATGGAAATAACATAAAACAGCTTGTCCTGTCTTTGTGGTATACTAGAAGGAACTACTGAAGTTTACTTATAGAGATTCTATGCTGCATACATACTTCATTTGTTGAAAATCTGTGGCCAACCTTTGTCTCTGTTAATTTTTTTAATTTATCTGTTTTTATTATAGATTATATTTATATTATAGTTATTTGCACGCCAAGGACATTATGAGAGAGTTTTAATAATCAAGCGGTAGCAAAAATCTGGAGGGCTTTTTGTTGCCACTCAATTGTTAGAACTGGTTAACATCCGTGGTATACACATGATTTTATTTTTTACCTAATTTTACTCATTCAGATTTACTTATTTACTAATTAACTAGAAGTTAACTTGGTTTGTTTCTTTGTGTTTCCTTCCTGAAGAGAATATGTAGCATCATTCAACTGCTTTCATATTTCCCTCGCAGCCACAATCCTCTCAATCCAGGTATGTTATGCAGTGTAAATCGAACTCTGTATCAAAAGCTTCAACAAACAATAACATATTAGTAAACAATAATAGTTGTTTATAATGTTTCTTAGAAATGTATTTTCATCCCTATTTTTATGTTAATCGCAATTTTTATGTCTAATTGAGTGTTCTATTTTCTATTTAATGTAATAATAAATAGTTTTATCATCATTTGTGACATTACAATTTCTATTTGTCTAAGGGAACTAATATGGTAATGGTCTGATATTCTATGTCTTAGATTTGATTTCTTTTGCTAGAGTTCTTATCAGATTATGATCTATTAATTATCTACATGTATTCAATATGATCTATTATGACTATTCTATGTGACCTGTAAAGTACTTTGTTTTCTTCCCTAGTCATATCCTCTATCTCTCACAACCCCCTTACTGTACAGTGACAGTTCATATACATTAACCATTTTACTGTTGTTAACAATATTTATATTTACATCGTCAAAAAGTAATGTAGAGCAATTTACACAGGAATCTATTAGATCTTTCAGCTTGAAACTCACTCTGAACCAAGAGATGTGACCTATGGAGTCTCATCAGCATCCACATGCCCAATTCTATTTCTTATATTTTTGAACGACCTACCATCAATAATGGAAAACAACAAAATAGTACTTTTCGCTGATGACACTAACATGGTATTAAAAGATAACAACCAAACCCTACAAGAGAGAGCCAACTTAGCTAAGACAAAACAATCATATTGTCATTCCACAAATCTGCACACAACAATACTCTCTACTGGAAAAATTTGGCATTAGAAGGCCACAGCATCACACAAGCACAATAAAAAAAATTTCGTGGAATCACCGTTCTACACAATCTCAAATGAAACTCACAAGTAGAAGATATTAATTCAAAATCCAGAAAACTCATTATGCTCTTGGAATAATAACACGGAACAGCACCGTTGAAACATTTCAAGCAGTGCAAAGGATCACTCTATCCTCAAATTCCGATTAACAATCTGGGGCCAAGCGTCAGAGGCAAAGGAAGCCTTTCAAATACAAAAGAGGATCATCTGAGCAGTAACAAATACAAAAAGAGCAAAGTCCTGTACACCTCAGTTCAAAAAGCTTAACGTACTCCCAGTCTTGAGTATTCATTTACAAAGACCTCAAGTTTGTCAAGAAAAACCTAACAAACAATGACACACCTTACAAATTTTACTCAAGCTTACACTTGTTCAATACAAGGCAAGCGTATAACTTGCACCAACCACTGTGCACAAGCCCAAAGGGAACATTCTCTACAGAAATATAATTTTTCAATGAATTACCAAAACAAGTGAGTGACATAACAGGATTTCACAGCTTCTAATATGTGTAATCTGATTTCAGATGCTGCACTAGAACTAGGAGTAGATTTACAAAATCTGGCAAAAGCTGTTCCTCACCATTTCAAGATTTAATCATTGAATGAACCAATATCCTTAAATTATGTATGTAGTTGTT
>BOPP01000225.1:969670-981610 GCA_017312745.1 Gryllus bimaculatus | reverse complement strand
TATTATTATAAGTAGTAGTAAAATGACTATACAAGTTCATTTTATTTTTAAAATAAAACGGTACAAAGCAATCTTGAATGTTAAATTATGTTGCTTCAAAAATAGTACTTATTTACTGTATAATACCTTAATATATCTGTAACAAGTATTGTAATATAGCTTCTAAGCCAATTAACCCATTTCAATCAGGTTCTAGTCCAGTTTCCCTGGTCCTTTGAGCAAATGCTGACATAGTTGTGTGGCAATGGCAGATGCTTGTTTTGGCTCTGGACAGTAAATGTAACTTCACTTTCTGCACTCAAGATTATGTGTGTAGTTGTACTCCCTTCATATACTTTGTTTGGCTCGTCATACACAATTGAAATCATGTATGTTGCTCAATAAATATTATTGTTAATGTAAATATAGAAGATTTTAGTTATGTCTGGAGGCTTATGTATTATCTGCAAATTTATTACACTTTTCTTTGAATTGGCTTTTCTTCATTTGCTTTAAAGGCAGTTGTGATGTACTTTATCAAATATTATATTATTTTTATAAAAAAACTATTAAATCAGCTCCAGACTACTTTCCTCACAGAATACGTATATGAACATTTGTAGTTCTGTAATTTGTAGTAGTCTGTCTCATGATCTTTCAGATTGATTTCGGTTAAGCATATTATCTCAAAAGACCTATTTTCAAGTACAATGAGTATTTTATTTGTGTTTTTTGAGAGATTATATATTTAATAGAAATACGTACTGTCAATTTATATTTCTTGGTAATATTTTCATGAAGAATTGAAATAAATTTTTGCCACAATTTTATGTCACTGCAGACTTTGAAATTTATTTGGGAGGTGTTCCAGTCCATTTTGAAGAATTAGATTTACATTGGAATAATTCTTACATTCTCCAATATATGTGTACATATCGAGTAATATACGTAGTATAGTATACATAGTATAGAAAAAATTATGTATTACTGCACCAAAAAATGGAGATACTTTGACAGAAAAACTTGTATTGCGGTGCCTGACACAGAAAAAATGAATAAATCCTGTTCTGAAATGTAATAAATTACTCTCTCTAACACGTTCAGATTTCAGAAATTGTGGATCATTGCAGGGGTGGATCCAGAAACGAATTTTCTTGTGTACTACAGAAAGGCACAGACTTTCTCATACTAATAGGTTTCCTAAATTTTTTGGCCAGTGCGAACATTTGGTTCATACCACATTCTCTTTCCAGCTGCCATCACTTGCTGCTCAAACATCATTTTTCAACATTTGCTCAATTTTTCGGTTTCCTAATGGCAGAAACGAAAAATTACTTGAATATTATAGAAATTTTTGTTGAAAAATTTGGGGCAGGTTTTAGAAAAATGTTGTTTAAGTGTTACTGTAAATTTGAATCCCCTTTTCACAGAAATTATTTAAGTTTCCGAAAAAATTATTGAAAGTCATTTGAAGCACTTTGACTCACATATGCAATAGTGTATACAAATTGCTGTAAATATGCATATTAATGGCATGAAAGATATTTCAAATCATTTGTGTAATTTTTAGAATAAACAAAATAATACAAAAAAAATAATTTTTTGCCATCTTAAACCTTGCAATTAGGCCTATCCACATGAAAACCTTAGAAGTCATTTTAAGTTCTTGAATACACAAATACAATAGTGTTTACAAATTGCTGGAAATATGCATATCAATGCCATCAGAGGTTTTTCCAAAAATTTACATTTGCATAAATTGTGCTTTTGAAAAAACAAAATAATTCACCATCATATTAAAGAGTGCAATTTGTTCAAAATGTTTGAAGAAACAATTTGCAGCCATTTTCGAGAAAATTGTTATTTTTTTATAATTGCATGTATTGTTTGTAATATTCTGTGAAAACTACTAGAATTTTCCAAAAAAAAGGTACACAACCGTAATGAAAGAACTAACTGGAGAAAAACATTTACTTGAAGGAGAAATCTCAATCTTGAATGTTGTAATAGTAAGAAGGCACCAAAAATAAATCTTTTGATATTTTCAAAAATTCAGTTATCAGTGAAAATCAGACCTATACCATTTTTATAAGTGTATTTTACTCTTATTTCAAAAACTTAAAAAAAAAAAAATACTGTCGATTTTTAGAAAAATTTTGAAAATGTCCAAGTACCCGCAAATATTAAAGAATGTTTTTCAAAATTTCAGTGCATCGAGTTGAGGCAGATTGACCCTCCGATCGGTAATTATCATAGATTCAGTTTTTCCTACTGCTATTTGAAGTCTCCTGTCTAGCCATCTTTTAACTCTATAGAGTGCTTCATTCACTCTTAGTTCAAGCACCTCAATATCGTCACTATGACTTATTAGTGTATCATCCACATATCCTATAACCTGCATATTTCTTGAAAGGTTAATACTCAGTATGCCATCATACAGGACATTCCATTAAAAAGGGGCCAAGTCTGGACCCTTGTGGAACTCTGTTCATGTCATATTTTCTTCAATCTTGATGTTATCCATATAAATTATCTTCCTTTCATGAAGGTAGACCTCGATGATCCTTAACAAATATTCAGGGATCCCTCTGTCGACCAATGCTTCCATGAAGTCCTTCCACCTGGCTGAGTTGAAGGCATTTCTAATATCAATTTCAATTTTTTTTCAAGTGCGCAGAATCCCTTCCTCCCAGTTCCATTTCTAGCTGCATCTGTGATGCTAACTACTTCTAAAATTGCATCCGTCGTCAAACAGCCTTTCTGAAATCCATATTCTCTATGAGAAAAGCTTATATATCCCTCAAGTCTTGAGAATATTAGCCCCTCCAGTAACTTGCCCATAGTTTCAAGAAGGCACAGTGGTCTATACGACGATGTCTTTTCCAATGGTTTCTTGCCTTTCCGGAGGAGTATCAGCTTTGTTTCTTTCAGTTCTTATAAAATTTCCCTTTCTTAAGGCATCTATTATAAATTGCCAGAAGACATTCTGGATATACTTGCACTACTAATTTTAATATTTTGGTGGGGATCTTATCCACGGGACACAGTAGCTTTGGTAAATACCTTTATGATTACAAGCTTAAAGAGAGTCCGACATGTAACTTATGTTAAGAAGATATTAACGATGCAGAGCATATGCTGTTTCAGGGCAAGACATGGGATACGGAAAGGGAGATTTGTAATGTTAAGCTTCAACAAGTGATAACTCCAGAAAACATAGTCCAGTGGACATGATGTTGACTTGGGAGGAGAAGTGGACTATAATAGAGAACTACTTAGTTAATATCATGCATTAAAAGGAGCGGAGGAGTTAAAGCACTAGCTTCCAGTCAATCTCCCACTCGAAGTAATATCTAGCGACGGTTTCCGCGTGGGAAAAATCATAACTTAGGAGATGAATGTTAAGGATTTTAGTCGGTAAACCAAGAATGCGAGTTCAACAGTACAAGCTTCACCGGTCTCCATAAAGGATTTCCCTCCTTCTAAAAAATAAAAAAAAAAAATAGTAATAATAATAATAATAATAATAATAATAATAATAATAATAATAATACATAATACATAATAATAATAAAAATAATAATACTAATAACAAAAAGAGGCATGATGAAGTGGCGAAGCAGGTCCACCAATTATTGGCATTGAGAATGGGCTTACTTGCCACTTCCGTGCTATATTATAAATATGTGCCTCAGAATGTACTTGAAAGTAGTGAGCACACACTCTACTGGGATCGCTCCATTATCACTGACAGACATGTCGGCGGCAATAGACCCGATATAACGTACATTGATAGAAACCATCAGCAGGTTTTCCTTATCTATATATCAATACCCAATACCCACAACATATCGGGAAAATATCAAGAGAAGATCCAGAAGTATCCCGATTTCGTCCATGAAGTCGCAACTCAGTGGAACTTCAGTAGAGTGACAACAGTGCCTATAATAATATCAGCTACAGGAGTGATCCCAAAAATGACACTTGTCAACTGTCAGAAGCCAGTTGAACCTTCAGTAAAGCAACCACACACTTGGTCATCATTCCTGTGTGTGGTTGACATACCGACCAGTAGATACTGTGAATAATGTAAAATAATAATAATGATAATAATGGTATTAAAACAATACATGATCTCAATTCTGGTAACAACTACATAAAATTTAACAATATAAGTACATTTTATGTTTAAAACTTGAAAAGGTGAGGAAGAGGCAGATTTTGACGAGTTTTTTTCTTTCTATTTGTACATCTAGTCCTACTACAGCACCTAATTCATCCAGCAAATTCACAAAAAAACAGAAATTTTTGTCAGGTATTCTCCTTCTACATCGCAAGACGTGATAAGCCAGTTCTGTCAGCCTTTATGTAGCTCGTTGCCTTTTGCAAATATCCATTTCTGCCTGAGATATATATATACTATTCTGGGGAAGCTCATCATGTAGTATCCAAACCTTTAGATTGCAAAAGAAAATTATTCGAATAATGAAAAAATGCCATCCGCGTGATCCCTGGAAGCCTCTCTGCATTGAGCTTGGAATCTTACCATTGCCTTGCCTATTTATTTACAAACCTGTTATATTTGTGAAAACCGACTTACTTGACGATGGGAACATATTGTCATGCAATAGTGATATTTATAGTTACAACACACATTATAGAAAGAACGTTAATCAAGTGTCAGTATAAACAGCTCGCTACCAGAAATATACATACAATACATGTATGTTACTTTACAATGCATTGTCAGATGACATTAAACAATTGAAGTTGGTACACAAATTTAAGTTAAAAGTAAAATATTTTCTTCTGTATAACTGTTTCTATACAATTAGAGATTATACTGATCATCAAAAAGAAAATAATGTTTATTTTAATAAAACAGTGATATGTAATGAATTAGTTTACATTGGTATAGTATAATTTTTTTAAAACCCTAACATGCTTGTAACATAAAATGTATTTCATCTTCCAGGTCAATGACACCTATCTTGATTAGGCTTTTGTCCAGTTTCCCTGATATATTGAGCAAATGCTGAGATAGCCTCTTGTTTTTCGTCTGGACCTAAATGTAGCTTCACTTTGCACACGTTTTGTAGTGGTGGCAATGCAGAAAAATCAAATCTGCAGTTTGTTTACCATTGCAAATGTTTTCTATAACTTGGGAACAAAAAGGTCTAGTTTTTCAAATGTTGCTAAACTCACGCTTTTTTAAGGTTTATTTTTATTTATTTATCTTTAACTTTTACTCATCTTTCAACTGTTTATAGTTAAAATTAGAGAAGGGATTATGGAACTAAGGAAAATGTACCCAGATCATCTTCTCTCCCATACGTCACGTACATTTTTACTGTTTTTTGACTAAAATAAGTAAATCTAAGAGAAAGTAAAAATTGTAAACAAACTTGAAATTCAACATTTTTTGCTCATTCTTTCCTTTCAATCTACATTAACATAGTTTATGTTCTTAATATTCTTTTAGTGTTAAAAATTTTGAGAAATTTCCCATAATTATCTCTTTGTTAAGTGAATTAGAAATTGTTTTAAAAAAATGTTTCCTCAAATTCAGCCAATAATACAAAATGTTATATTAGTTTTCTTTTCTTTCCTGGGGCTTTTTCAGCTTCATGGGATGCCAATTTCAACCAACTGTGCCGGGTACCAACTATATCCCTCATGTGGACACATATTAACATTTATACTAGACACACTTGTGCTCCTTGGTCTGTGGTCAGTACACTCACAAGGCCTTCCTAGTTTTTACAACACACACATGCATGAAAGGCACCAACAACCATGCTCATGGCAGGTCTCGAACCCATGGAGACCCCCCCTTTAGACTGAGGCACTGAGTTGGCATATGCTTTAGCCAACTTAGCCATCCAGCTTGGCAAAATATTACATTAGTGGAGTACAAATTAAATAGTAAAAAATCTGAAAAGTATAATTGCATATCAATTGCCAATAGTTTATAAAACAAATTAGCTTTTTATAAGTACAACTTTTGTATTTAATGATGTTCTACATCCTCTTTTATTTGCAAGTCATTTTTTATTATATTCTACAACATTACTAGATAAGAATCTATCATATAAATTCATACATTAGCAAATAACAAATATTTACATCTGCATAATAGTAAATTTTTTTGAGGTTCTTTCCAGAATAACTTTCAGTATTTGTAATATATTCATGTGGTACATTAAAACTTGAAAAGCATGTAAAGCTGAACCAGTAAAAAACTCAGCATAAATTGAATAGAGCTATGAATATATTCATAGCTCCATGATAAATTCGAAGTAAATTCTATGTTTAAAACAGAGAGTATAGTATCTCAGGTACTTTCCTATTTATAATTACTTTGCTTTAAACCCTTGTTCATTGTCTCACAGAAGATACTACATCCTCTTGAATAATAGATAATTATAATCCAGTCAATGTCTACATCTTATACAACATATAGTTGATAACCTGTAGTAGCAAACATCAGGAAAACCCAATATTCATACAAAAATAAAAATTATTGTGACATTTTTCACTAAAATGATCACTGGAAAACCAACTCACTGATTCAAAAGTATTACTTGAGAAAAACTCAACTTCATTTCCAAATTGTGTTTACAACACACAGATTACAGGCTTCTCTTTAGTCAGCAGCTCATGTCAAAATGTTAACAACACACATCATGCCTAGGTTGGAACATGCACTATCATTTTGTTCCCTACACCAATCACACTCGTCTCATAGAAGAGAAAGACTGAAATATCCACCTCTGATGTAACTACAATAAAAATGTGGGTCTTCTGCACATATCGCAGCATTGCTAGGAACTTGAAAATCTTAAAAAAAGATATTGAAATTATTCTAACATATCTTAGAAGATGTAGACAGTATAAAATTATTGTTTAATGGCGAGTTCAAAATAAATTGCCTCACTCAATCCGGTAATGAAAATATTTTCAAAGAGCTACTAAAATCTTACAATATACTAACAACCATAAATACACTTGCCAGAGAATCCCATAACCATAAACAGTAGCACTGCTGTTGAATAACTAATAGTAGATGTAAATATGCATAGTATCTCGGTTGTTACATTTACCATAGGCTTCAGTACTCAGCTCAGATTCTAAAACTTGAAACTGTAAAAAATTACAAAACAAACAAATTACAAAGAAACTTATAACTATTCCCAAGGGAACAATAAAAAAGATGAAATATATAAGGCAATGGATACAAATGATAAGTTTAATTCATTCATAAATATATACTTAAGACATTTCAATGCCACTTATCCTTGAAAACTCTAAAAAAGATC
Organism: Gryllus bimaculatus; assembly: GCA_017312745.1. NCBI lineage: Eukaryota > Metazoa > Arthropoda > Insecta > Orthoptera > Gryllidae > Gryllus > Gryllus bimaculatus. Next base: position 974,312 of record BOPP01000225.1, on the reverse strand, counting down.
CAAAATAATAAAACCAAATCATGACTAGGCATCAAAGTGTCACGGGAAAGAAAACACATGTACAAAATATTAACATATAGGCTTAACAAATCTAGCTCTGACTACATTACGTAACATACTACAAAACATTATTTAATCCTCTTCAAAGTAATCAAAAAAATAAAAATTATGACGAATGAAAAGTATATGAAAATGTTCATCACCAAACAAAATTTATATAGAACATTATTAACAACACTACAGCGCCAACTCATTGAAACAAGGAAAATATGGTGTTACCCCCCCCCCCCTCAGAAAAAGAAACACCCTTTTCAACATCCACAAGAAATAGCTTACACATTCAATTAACACTTTTCACATATTGTTGAAAAATTAATCTCTCTAAACAATAAAATACACCAACCAAACACTAATGTAGCACAAATCATAAATTTAATATTTTTATGTGAATCTTAATTCAATATTTTTATGTGAAGCTTTTTAAAATTATTGGACAAATGGAGATTAATTCTCAGCAGGTCAGGGCAACATTCAAGATTTTCTTATCAAACAATGATTCGTATATAATGCAACCGTTTTCTCATAAATGTAATTATTTTCTAAGAATAGGCAATTGTTATGATCCAATTAACTATAGACCTATATCCCTCCAATCAGGATTTTCATAAATTTTAGAAAACCTGTTCAACGATGGTTTCAAACAGATTCTCAATATAAATATTGTGCTCAAAAATGCACAAAATGGCTTCAGGATCAGTGGCGGATTCAGAGGGGGGGGGGTCCATGTGTGTCATACCCCCCTCTCCAAAGAGGCCGAGAGAAAAACGTTTGTTAACTTTTTATTTGCCGAAATGTATTAAAATTTTTATTTGTTAGAATTATTCATTATTTAAAAACATTTTGTATTTATCATATATAGACAATATAAAAATTCACAATATAATTACAAATATATTAATTATTTAACAAAAATCTATGATGGCCCTCTCCAAAATGATTGGCTGGATCCGCCCCTATTCAGGATGATCTACACACACAACCATCTTTTACTCTTTAAATGACGTAAGTTCTTGTTGCACAAACTCAGTAGGAAATTCCCATTGGACTTCAATCGTATTTGTCAAAAGCCTTTGATGTTATTAACTATTACATACTAATTAAAACTAGTGGAGCTACAACAGCATATACTTTATCGCGAAATTGTTAATGGCTATAATATTTTAATACAATAATTTCTGTCTTACACTTCAACTACGGTACTCTTTGAAAAATTCTTAAACTGAGAGAGAAAAATACATATATATTTTAATTCAAACGTTTAAACGAAAACAGCGTATTTTAGCCGTAAATAAAATTATTAGTTTACATTAATTCGAACGAACGGCAACCGTCATTATCGCCTTCTGTTGCCAGTGCAGCTTTACAACAATGAGTTACAAGATTTAGTCAGATTCAGTCAAAAAACAGTAAACCTGTATGTGTAGTTTGTATGTGACGTATACAAGTAACAATGACCGCTAATTCGTATGGGATTCATATTTTGCAAATTAGCATTATTGATACCGCTAGCATGAAAATGGATAGAAAAATACAATCATTAAATATATTTTTATATTCATCAAAATAACTAGTTTTCAGGCATAACTCTCCATTCCCATATTTCATTACATAAAGCGAAATCATATGTTGGTTTTCACATTTAACTCAATTAAATGACACAATTTTAATTGGTTTTTCAATAATTTCTAAAAGATTCATTTGTAAACGTAGGGATAACAAAAGCACAAATGAACAATTTACAACCATCCAACTGCCTGAAAACATCTCTCATTACGTTCACGAAGGGCAGGAAATTCGAAGCGAATGTTTCACGCCAAATTCCAGAGATAATGCTCATATATTCGAGAAAAAACAACAACAAAAAACAAGACCTTATTTGAAGATTTTTTGATGAACACATTTCAATAAGATAAACACATTTATCCTCACATTGTAGTTGTAGAAGAACGGCGAAAAATGTTAATTTTTAAAATCTTCGAAAAATTAGGCAATTCAACGAACATAAGACCTTCACCATTCTCTTAAGCGTCTTTTACGCTATCTAGGGTCCAAACGTAATAAAAAAAGTTTTGTGCCTTTTTAAGAAAAATAGTTTAAAGAAAATAAAAAATACCTAGGCTAGACACAAATTTTAGCCCAACTCATGTTTTCGAAAAATTGATTATGACATTAATAGATACGTTTTTCATGAACACATTTCATTAAGAAAAAAGTTTATCTTCATAACTGTAATTGTAATAGGACACTGAACAAATTTTGAACCTTTTCAATTTTCGAAAAAAAAAGGAATTTTCAACGAACAAGATAACACCATTATCTTAAACTTTTTTTAGAGTATCAAACAACAATATTTCATCAAAAACGATGGAGCCGTTTCTAAAAAAAAATGTTTAAACAAAATTCAAAATGTCGATATTTTACGCAAAATTACGCGAAAAATTCTCAAGTTTTCTAAACCTTGTGTACGACCCCAAATCAAAATGTCAGTTTTAAAATCGAACGCCCGCGACTTCAGCCAGAACGGTTGGTGAATATCAATTTTGGAGATAATCGGCTGAACGGTATAGCCGCTAGCGTTGTTTACAGACAGGCAGGCAGACGGATATACATTTTGCCGTCAGACGATTTTTTGGTACCAATGAGCCACAAAACATGCATTATAGCTAAATCATGTTTCAGAAGATTTTTCAAAATTTAGCCACCGGATTTATCTACTTTTTCGTCACCATGGCTTGGCATTGGGTTTTTCTGCCGCAAATTTCCTCCACAGCATTACATAACATTAAAGAAGGCCCTTCTTATGACGAAAAAATATTAAATTGGAAATATTAGGGATATAAGACTTTGGAGACCAATGGAACAAATCATATATATCAAACCGCAGCTAAGTACTGACACACCAGCGCAAAGATGATAAAACAAATTCGTGTTAATCTCATTCCATGCTAACTTCCAGTGCTTTCGAAAATTGAAAAATGTGAATATATCAAAACTACAAATTTAAAGATAGTGATTATTGACTTAAATAAAATCTGTATAAAAAAATCAGCTCTTGAAAATGTAACGGAAACTTAAAAAAGTGAGCAGCTACACTTAATTTCAGTAGAAATTAATAAAATTAATAATAACAATTTCCAATCGGATAAAAATATTTTTTAAAGTTTTTTCATGTATAAAAATAGAGACGCCTTAAGAATAGCCTCCTCTCCTCTCCTCTCCTCTCCTCTCCTCTCCTCTCCTCTCCTCTTCTCTCCTCTTCTCTTCTCTTCTCTCCTCTTCTCTTCTCTTCTCTCCTCTCCTCTCCTCTCCTCTCCTCTCAATTATCCTTGTTTTTATCTCACCCCTTAGAATATCCTATGCCTGTCTTTCTGACTTAACGTCTTCCAATAACTTCATATCTCTTTTTTTTTACTTCCCAAATTTTGCCCTATGTAACTTTTTAAATTCTACATTCTTCTTAAAATATGCCCTTGCCATCTCTTTTCGTTTCCACTATCTATAAGTTGTCTTCCTTCTTTTCCTCAGTACATTCCTTATCCCTCCAATTTAAAAATGTTCGAACTCTATTTTCGAAGTCAATCTTTCTAACCACTATTTCCACTTTTGTGTCTCATCATGCCTCCCACCACATCTGTCAATTATATTTCTTTCAGCTCACTTTCCAAGACATTGGTTTCTTTTTAGCCCAATATTCCTTCCTCATAACCTGATTTTCCATGTCAGTCCCTTACATTATCTATACACTCGAAGTTATGTGCATTGGCAAGGGATCTCTCATGGAAGGCTTGGGACATTTCTCTAACTTACCTTTCAATACTGTAAAAAATTGTAAGCAATTTTGGACATAAATATGTTGAACGAAAAATAAAATAAAATAATATTTAAGGAAAAGGTGGGATTAATATAAAGTTTAGTGAGACAAATGAAGAATAATCACAAAAGAAATGATTTGGAACAAATAACAGAAAAGAACATGTTAAATCAGAAATTTTCAAAATTGAGTTACCAAGTTCCAATACTGTTCCTCGTTTCAGTACTGAGTCTGTTAACTCACACGGTTTACTTACTATTCTTCTTAGTTTATGAAGCCCAAATCTATATTTCAAACAAATCTGCATTTATCCGTCAGCAGAATCAGAAATTAATGGACAATTTCTCAGAACTATTAAAGGACGAATTGAGATGTTCTTACTACGACCTATTCAAATGCGCTGACGTGCAAATTCGAGTGTGGGCTAAAACTGCCTCAATAAATCCTCGAAGCGTACTAGCGCGTTCAGGCGCGTTATTCTCTTTCGTCACCGAACAGCCCTCCTCGAGAAGGCCCGTCCTGCATCTCATGCCGTTTCATTCCTTGTAGTAAACCTTCTAGGAGCGGACGCCACCGTCTAAATCACACGGACGAGGACCGAATTGAATGCGGGGCTGCTCGGTCCCCGGCCGCCTAAACACAGCCATCGGCCGCGCGCCTCTGCAATTTCAGGGGGCCGTGCGCCGTCAAATGATTATAATGACACTCATTTTGAAATTACGGATTAGGCGCGAAGGCAAATAATACGCGGCTGCGGAGCCGCTCTTATCC
>BOPP01000225.1:928864-969479 GCA_017312745.1 Gryllus bimaculatus | reverse complement strand
GGCGGTGGCGGCGGTTGCTGCGGTGGCGGAGGCGGCCATGGTGGCAGTGGGGGCGGTCATAGCCAGGGAACCAACAGCCCGAGTGCGTTGCAGATGGAGTGTGGGTGGCCACGAAGAGGCGATTCAATGCGTTGTACATTTTTGAACGTGGATAAAACATCTCATCCGAGATCTGCGAACGAAGTATTTTTATTAGGCAACAAAGTTTTGGACTTACTGTAAGACGAAGAGAAACTCAATCTGTCTCAATCTTGAAAGAATATACTTTATTTCTATCCACTGAGTTCTTCGATGTCATTACAATCCAGTTTTATACGATTTGACTAATTAAATTAAATTCAGATTTGAAATCCGAGTGTAAATAATTAAATATCTTTATTGGTGGCTTAGGTTATTGAGCCTGCTCTTCCACCTGACCAGTTTCCCAAATTTAATACAAAATAAATGAGAGATAGTTTTAAAACACATATCACAATTTTTCGCTTTTAGACGGACCAATGTCTCAGAAGGGAACAAAAGTGAAATCGAGGGAGGAGGAGTTGATGGAAAAATAATGTTTTCAGCATTTTTTTATTACAAATTTTTAATATTAAATTAAAGTAAAAATTAATCAATACTAATGAAATAGTCATATCTAGCGATTAAATTTGAAATTTCTGTAAGACTTTAAATTTCTAAGAGATTATACCCAATGCTATTAACTTAAATGACTTAACTAAAATGACTTTAGTGCAAGTGGGGTGTGGAGATTACCAATGGAACGTTGATCGCAGGGGATATTAGTAAATTTCACGAGCTGTGAAAAAAAGGGGAAAGGTATTTAAAAAAGTAAAAAAAAGAGAACATATGTAGGTGGTTTGATATAGAAGTATTTACCAACTCAAAAAAATTATGCTCCTAATGGTGGCAAGCCACGGAGTAGACAAATGTCTATAAGTGTTTGCTTCAACTTATGTGCCTGTGTAGCTACTTTTCATACGCTACTTTTCATTCTACACATTTCGTCACAGGTCATTAATTAAAAAGAAATTTTAAAAATTAATCTATATTTATTTGCTCTTATAGGTTTATGAACAAATAAATGTTTCAGTAGCCATCTTAATTTATTAATTATATTAACAAGAAGTGGTTTTAAAGTAATGGTATTAACTTAACAGGAAATTGGAATCAAAACTGTTTTGTGTTCTTATGTACTAAAACAAAAGAATTGTTTGGTAGCCTCATTTTTTCCACACTTTGAGTCAGCACATGTCTTTGCCAATTTTATCTACAAAGATGTTTTCAAATGGGGCGTTCTTAATATGTAGAATGCAAACACTGATTGCCTATAGTATAGCATTACTAATTTCACACTTTCCATATTCTTTACTAAATTAACCATTAGGGATCTAAGTTGCAATAATGTTACGGTTCACAATTTTTAATTTAGCATAAAATCTTTAGACAGAAATTTAGTTAGGAAGCGTACTTTCAACAATCTGCAAGCCCTTGCTCCATCTCCCACTACAAAAAATTCACAAACAATACATGTACATTATTTTACAGCACATTGCCACATCACATTAAACGATTAAATTTGATATACAAGTTTAAGTCCCAAGTAAAATGTTTTCTGCTGCACAACTCTTTCTATGCAATATATGCTATACCGAGGTATCAAAAAGGAAAGTAATATTTAATTTTAACAATGAATTTGAATGTATTAATGACCATTTTGTATTAGTGTACAAGTATAATTCTAATTAACCTGTAACACATATAGTGTACCGCAGATTCTGGGTCAATGACTCCCATCTCGGTTAGGTTTTTCGTTCAGTTTTCCTGATATATATCTTGCACATATGGTGGGCATAGGGGGGCATATGGTGATATAGCATTTATTCATAATTCATCAAGTAATAAGCAAAACAAATATACATATAATATACAAAAGACATGACAAAAGAAATACTTATCAAACTTATGAAATCATTCGGTACGATTTTCTAATACATTAAAGAGAAGTCTTACGAAGAGGGAACTTGGTACAGGATTTGATCAAGTTATAGTGCACAAACACGAACGTCGTGAGACTGCAATGTGTTTACGTAGTAACACAATGTTACAACGTTCTCCAGAGTTTCAAAGGTGACCTACTGGTTATTGATGTTAATTCCAAAGAGAAGGATTGCTTTTCGAATTGTACTGATACAGAGATTGGAGCTGATATATGTAAAACTGCGTAAGCATTGCATTATTCAATCTGACAATAAAGTGTTATCTGTTGAGAATTTCACTCAAGCATTGATTTAATGCATATGGCCCAAAGAAATAAACAAAAAATACAGTTCAAACATTATTTGACACAAATGAGAGAAGTATACAATAGCATAGCACGTTTTAGATGAAATATTTATTTGTTCTCATAAACGTAATCCTTCCAATTTACAATTGATTATAAATACAGTATAAATATTTCAATCGTAGCGCATATAACAATGTAACGTTCAAAATATGTTATCAAAAATTGTAAACAGTTTATAATGTCACATATTTAAATCCATCTCAGAATTTGCTCAAAGGATCAGAGAAACTGGATGAAAAACCTGAAATAGATGTGGGTCATTGACCCAGAATCTGAGGTACAATACTTATTACAGGTTGTTTAGAATTATTCAGTCCAAATGGCAAATAATGCAGTGAAGAAAATGCATGACAACGGGTGCAATGTATGCAGGGTTGTTTCCCTTTTAATTCAGCCGCAAATGCACTGGGCCCAGAACACTCGACGTGGGAGCCCTCTGGCGGCGACCGGCGCGCCCCCTAGCGTGGGCGGGGCGTCGCGGCGCCCTTTGTGGCGCGCGCGTTAAAATAAACGCGAGCGCCGCGCGCCCGCGGCGGCGCGCAGCGGCAAATTAATTAATCAGCGGCGGCGGCGCGGCCCGAAATAGGGGCCCGCGCGCGCGCCGGAGCATTTGTTAGCGGCACAGAGGCAGCCGCCCTCCCCAGCGGCCGTTTGATGAACTAATGATGCAGTGCCCCTTGGGCAAGCCGGGCGCGAGATTTTCCTTGTTTTGAAAAGTACCAACTGTCGCGTCTATTACGACTAATTTCTTTGCGCCCGCCGTGCGGTTTCTGTCGTAAACAAGTCATCGGCGGCTATCATAGACGCTTACGTTCTGCTTCCGTTGCGCTGACTGGATTGGTAGTTAGTTTGAGGGTGGTAACAGTCAAGGCAGCGATGATGGCGTTAAGATGGTGGTACAAACAACGTCAAAAACAGGAGAGAAGTCAATTAAAAAAATAATAGGTATTTATTATACGAATGGTAAAAGTTTCCTTTTATTTTGCGAGTAGAAACGAGATTGACGATATACTGCATAAGCAGAATGCGAGAAAGTAAAAAAATGTGGAAGTTAATAACTAATAAGAACCACCGGCGGAGGCGGTGGCGGTGTTAGCGCGGCTTTGTTAAAGTACTCGTAACAATGGGCGATTCGTGTGGAACGTACACAGAGATCACTGGTAAGCAAATGCTAATGATTCGAAAAATATATAATGGTAATAATTAAATACTGTAGTATTGTAATATTTTCCAAATCTGCTTTACGAATTACATGTAACTTCTTATCGGAACATGTAATAGTAAATGCTCCATATGATCGTTTTATGCTTTGTAGGCTTCCGCGGCCGGAGTCAATACATTCTTGGCTATCCGGGATGAGCCGCGTCTCGGTCAGTTGTGCTGACGTTTCGGCCATCTTGCTGTGGCCTTCTTCAGAGTTATACTGCTGATAGCTCTGAAGTATAGCAGCAGTATAGCTATAACGAAGGCCACAGTAAGATGGCCGAAACGTCTGCACAACTGACCGAAACGCGGCTCATCCCGGATAGCCAAGAGTGTATTGCTCAATATGTTATCATACCTAAGAAAATTGCCCCAAATTCTCATTACAAATCAAAGAACAAACGTTCGTTTCCATGTGTTATGAGAATTCAACATGAACTTGATACGGGTTAGAGTAGGGATCCTAGAATTTAAGAAAACGTTCACAGAATACATTTCTTCCTACAGTACGTCACCCAGTTTTCTATTGTTTTTAAATAAATAAAACATAAAGCCTCATATGGTTTCATGTTCAAGAATGAGAAGAATTCAAAAGAAATTCAAACTGACAGCTCATCAAACAAAGAGCGGGAAATTAAAAAAAAATGCAAATTCAAAAATTGTAGAATTGTGCTGAATTTTCAGCATTTCATAATTTCAGTTGTATTCCCAAGGCACATAACATATATTGTGTTCAAAGTACATTGGACGAACTACATAATCAAAAATGTAGCTTTTAATTAATTATTGAAACTAAAGAAAGCCATTCAACATATCACTTGTTAACCTTATAAAAATTAACTAAAAATCAATAAATACATACACTTTATGGTCAGCAAAAATCGAAAATTGTTATAAGAAAACATCAAGTTGGCTAGACATTATACCTGTAACCCCCCTCTCCCTCCGTCATCGAAAAACGTCTTGGGTGCAACTCTGAGTAAGTTGAATTGTATTTTGCTTCGGTGTCCTATAAATCTACCCCAAAGAGTACAGCACAACTCTCAAGAAATATGTGCGGCTGCCAATGTTACGTCCCTTCATCTAATGACAACTCTGAGTTCCATTTTCCATGTTAAATAAGAGGAAAATACTATTGTTTTAAACAATATTTTAGAAAACTTTCTTTACTTAAAATTATTTTGGTGGCACCATAAAGAACTTTCCATTCCTATAACCATAAAGTTTCGAATTTTCCATTCCTATAACCGCGAAAACTTCGGCTTCTGGTGAAAATCAGATTTTTCTATTGAATAGTCAACTATTAATTTGAAGCCGTAGTTTTCCCGCCATTTTTGTAGGGATGGAAATCATCTATGGCGCATCATCTATGCAATCCAGGAGAGGAAAGGCACAGGGCAGGCAAAAGCCGACAGTTGGAAAGGCGAAACTTAAAAAATACGACTCAAGTCTTGAACCCCTAAAAGGAAAAGAATGGTTTCGAGTTTTCTTGTGTGTTTGTGTGTGCGCATGTGTATGTGCGTGAGAGAGAGAGAGAGAGAGTGGTTTTGTTTCTGTGTTGTATCAGCTGCATTACACAGTATGAAGAGGAACAATGTTGTAACCTATTTTAAATGCCTAAAACCTCACGTTTGATGCCCATTTGTGCCTAATTTCATAATTTTTGTTACATATTTCGGGTGCCTAAATCATCACTTTTTTGTGCCTACATTTCCTAAGTCTAGTCGTACCAAAAGATGGAACGAATTTACGGGAGCATTTCGCAGAGATTCCGTGGACAGGAGAGGAGCGGCGCGCGACGGGGGCGGGCGGCGCGGGGCCCAAAGCGGCGCGGGTGGTGATTTGTGGGCCGCTTGTGTATTTGTTCGCTCCTGGGGCTCAGCCGGCGCTCTGTTATTCCGGGCTATTTGTTATCATTGATCGCCGCCCACTGGCCACGGCTGGGAGCTCTTGGACCCCACCCTGCCCTGCCCTGCCCTGCCCTCTCGCGGCGTGGCTTTGACCTCGCCCTGGGAAGCAAAGGCCTCCGACTTGGGGAGTAGCTAAACGCGGTCAGAGTTGTGCAAGAGAGGTCTCGGGGATGGGTGAAGTGTTACACCTGGCAGAATGTCCTCCGAGGAGCTTCTATACTATTTTCGCGTTCTCAGATTAAATAGAAAAATATTCCGTTTTGTCTCGCCTTCGCCGTCGTTTTGTCATGTCTTTTATCGACGTCGTCTCCTCCAATGATGTCTCTTTCTACTCCATCGCCTTTTCCGTCCTTTTCTTCTCCTTATTCTATGTGTTATCTTCTCTGACCTCGCCATTGTATTCTTATTTGTTGTCTTCTTCGTAACCTTTATCTCCTTCTCCATCGACTTCTATTCCGCCATCTTCTACTACGCCGTCTTCTTTGTTCTCTTCTCTTTCGTCTTCTCTGTCATTTTCTACTTCGACTTCCATTCCCTGTTCCCCGTCGTCTTCTTCTCCGTCGAGGTCTTCGTTGTCTTCTATTTTGTATTCTTCTCTGTTGTCTTCTCCGTAGTCTAGTAATTCTTCCCTTCTCTATCGTATTGTACTCCTTCATCTAATCCATCGTGTTTCTCCGTCGTCCTCTAATCCACCCTCTTCTTCTCCGTCACATATCAGCCACATCTGGCCGCATGTGCACCACAAATTTAATCACGCATCATTCGTTTCAAAGCGGATGCTGTGGTGATTTAAGGAAAGCCCTCAGGGTGCTGTAGTGACTAATTCAAGTGCTGTTGAGTTGCTGAAGAATCTTTTCTTTTTGCGTTCGGACCACTATGGAATTATTTTTCATTACACAATTCGCTTTCACAACTTTTCACTTAGTATTTGGCGATACATTAACCGTATAATATATTCGACAGTAATATTTACTTTTCAAATGTGTTTTGACATTAACTGACAATATTCTATAGAAATGAATCATTCCCCTAGGAGAAGAGTTGCCATCCAATAGATGGCACATATCTGTTTAAATCTTGAAGTCGATTTTCCGCAGAATTATCTAACTTTCTCTCTATCACGTACATCACTCCGTTAATACGTACGTCTACGGGAAAGTAAATAGTGTTATAGAATGGCAAACACCTTCTTGTTCTTGTTAGTTTCCTTATCTCTTCAGTCTGGACTATTTTTCTATCCCACTGCCTTGTCAGCTGCCCTTTCTTGGCGCCTAAAGGATATTTGTTTCAGTTTTTTGATCTCATAATGGTATTCAAATATGACTTCAAGAATATTACAGAAGAGTAAAACCTATAAATTGTAAATGTCTTCCTCTAACGCGTTGTGTAGTCAGAATGGATATTTTGTGGGTTTTTTATACAGAAAAATTTTTGGATGGTAAAACGTACGTCTATCTGTCCGTCTGTATGGAGACAAAGCTAGCGCCTAAACCGTTCAGCCTTTCCCCCCCACCAAAATTGATGTCTCCCGATCGATTTATATGAACTCATGGTTCTTTTTGTATATTTTGATTTTAGTGGGTACTTTGCATGGAGCCTTAAAACTATTTTCAAACGTTTCTCAAACATGACACCTATTTTTTTAAATTAAAATGTGTCCTCGAATGGTGTAAAAGACGCCTAAAAGAATGTCAAAGGTCTCATTTTCCTTGAGATTGCTGAGTTGTGGAAAATTGTACAAGTTAAAAATTGTTTTCGGCTTCTTACTTCATAAAAATATCGAAAATAGAGATTTTTGGCTTCATTAAATCTGTAATTTTATCTGCGTAATAAAATATCGAACTTTTAATGAAAATTGAATATGTATAATAGGTCTTTTCCAAACAAAGTAAAAGTAAAATAATTTCGACTCATTGAAGAAACATTTTAAACACCCTATGGAATTCGAGTAAAATGCCTCCACAAATTGAAAGATCCGATTCATAATTACTGTGTCAGGCCAGATCGGCTTATCTGCTAATCTTTACAGACGAACATAAAGACATACACGAGAAAATAAAACGATTTTTCCCTGATTATCTTTTTTCTCTTGTGTCCCCTACTTTTCAATGATCACTAGCGATTTTATTCTAGTCTTCAGAGGTATTTATCTTAAAAGAATATTGGAAATTTTTAAAGGAAATGTATGTAATAGAGATCAAACAGATCACCTTATAATCATATATTTCTACAACGTCATACTACAACCTGTAATTGGAAAATTTCCGGAGAGATCGAGATCGAGGCACAAAACTGCAGATCACCGTATATTTTTCAACACAAATCACCCCCTGCGGAAGAGCGGTGATGTAGAATGAGACCGGAGCACATCCCCGCCGAGGAGTAATGGAACACTGTGACTTGAGAATTCCTTTTGTCGCAAACCTCAATCTAAATAAAATTCTACCTCTGTAGGGAACGTGCTCCGGTAATGACGGATCTCGCGACTGTAATAAGCAGCTCCATAGCGTAATTTTTTTTCAGTCCCTGCCATTAAGTGGCCGGACTCACCGCGTCATCAGCCAGTAACACTCTGGTCGGGTCGGGTTTAATTCATCGCCGTTTTATCCGAGTTCGGTTTTCGATTCTACTTGTGCATCCGCGGCCTGGAAAAGGTTTCGGCAGAACACAAGTCGCGGTAGGAATGACGATGTTAAACTAACGCTCCACCAGCACATACATTCTCATATTATTGGTAGCGGTTACGAACTGTAATAATGCAGATTCTTACCCTCAAACACTTCAACGAACATTTGATAAACTTCGAAACAAACGCAGGGTCTGACTTTGCGATTGACTACTTCAGAATGGCACATTCTTTCCGGAAATAGTTTCCTTTTGTCCAGTTTCCCTGATCCATTAAGCAAATGCTGAGATTGCCTCTTGTTTGGCTTCTGGACGTAAATGTAGGTTCACTATGCGCACGTTTTGTTGAACTCTCCTTTTGCTTGTAATGATAGTAGTAGAGGTAAGGGTGAGTTACTATTTTGTTAGCAATGCAGAAAAATCATATATGCAATTAATGGAAAAAGTTTTCAATAAGTCGGGAGTAAAAATGTCGAGTTTTTTCAAATATTGCTGATCTCGCGCTTTTTCAAATTTTATTTTTATTTATTTATTTATCTTTAACTTTTACTCATCCTTCAACAAGTTATATTTAAAATGACGGGAAGGGATTCTGGAACTCAAGAAAACGTGCGCAGATAATCTTCTTCCCCATACAGTTTTTACTTCTTTTTTTACTAAATAATTCTAAATGTAACCCAGATAGTCAGGACTAACTTTTCGTTTTTTCCCCAGCATATTTTAGCTGTTGTAACAGTAGTGTTGTAGGTGCCGACCTGGGTGGCCGAGGTGGCTAGAGCATGTGAACCTCTCAGCGCCTCGCTGCGTAAGGTCGCGGGTTGGAGTCCTGCCGTGGACTTCGTTGTTTACTCGAAGTCTTTCTACTACGTCGTCTTTCTTGTACTGTGTTGTCGCGTAGCATGTGTGTTTTGAGTCTGCTGACCACAGACCGAGGAGCCCGCATGTGTGTCAGTGTCTAGTGTAAAGGTTAAAATGTGTCCCCATGAGGAACATAGTGGGTACCCGGCGCAGATAATCGAAATCAGTGTCTCCTGAAGCTGGAAAAAGCCCCTGGAAGAAAAATAAACAATAGTATTTTACCCCACCAGCTGTCACCTATCGGCGGAAGAGGATTTTTTCACACTTTCTCGATTTTTCCATTCCCTAATAGTAGAATTGAAATATGACTTCAAGAATGTAACACTGGAGTTAAACCTGAACCTATGTACTTTTTTCTGAAACATTTGGAGAGGTTTTTGAGAAAATGTTGAAGAAAAGTAATTTCAGGAAATTCGGAATTTTGAGCTCATTTTTACAGACATTTGAGAAGCTTTATAAGAAACCATTTGCAGCTGCTCTCCTAAATTGAAAACCAACTACATAAAACTCCTCTTAATGTTGATATTAACGACGTCACAGGCATTTCAAGCTAGTCCTGCTGTAGGGCCGCGACGGGCAGGGCAGGCGGCGTCCAACACAGTGACACGCGTTAAGACACTTCAATTCCTCTAAAACATTACATATATGAATTTTCACTGCATTGTAAATGGAGAGAGAATATAGAGATTGAGAGGTTCAAATTTGCTTCAAATTCGAACTTGGCTTAAAAGATGGTATTGCGTCTGCCCGCCTGTTTTCTACTGTTTTCTTCAAGCCCGCCCCGGTTGTTCCTTTGTACGGAAAACCTGGTCAGTAAGCGTTGTCCGTTTCGTCCAGAACAGGGGACCATCGGGTCTGATTTCAAAACCGTCTTCCCAGTCCGACTGACCTGTCCGGGGTCCATTTTGTATCTTCGGTCCCAATTGTTCTGTCTGTGAACACAGCCTGAACAGGCAAGTCTTTTCTGTCCACCTGTCCTCTGTCCGTCAGCCTATTCCTGTTCATTTGCCCGTTCATCGTTTTGTGTATTCTATCACTGTGGTCCGCTACTCCCTAAAAACAATTTTTCATTGTTTTCTAAAAAATCCTAAAAAACAAAAGTGCGAGATATATTCCCAAAAAACTAATGTGGCTTATTTTAAAATTAATTTAACTTTTGATACCATCCAACCAACAAAAACACCACTTCCTTTGAACCCAGCATACATTTTACCAATTCTCCATTTTGTGACGAAATATCGAATGGAAATTTAGGAAAATGTGGTAATTTGTCAAACTTAAAAATCAAGCATTAATAGGGTGTTCAATATCACATAATTATGAAAGCCCTTTATTAAAACTTAATTGATTAGCTTCTTTCCTCTTTTTATCCCCTCTTCAACTTTCCTGAGAGGTCACTTTCAGTACTGACGCATCTCTTTTTTTACTCCATTTGTTTTAATCTTTTACTTGTGAAATATTATAATTTTAATCATATTCAAGTTATTTCTTCCTGTGAATTTAATTATTTTAATTTAATTATTCCTTAGAGGAATTATCCTGTTTTGTGTTTTTATTTATTTTTACTGTCACTGATAGTGAGGAAAAAATATTCCGCATATTCTGTCCGGCATATGTTATGAAATTAAATAAATTTTAAATTAATTGTGCTTGATATTACATTATCCTTATTAATTATTAAATTAAATAAATTAATTAAAAATTTATTATATAAAAATTCTAATAAATTAATTAAAGTAACTTTCAGAGAAAGTTTTTTTGAAAAACATCCAAACGGCTTAACGTGCACTACTTCCAAAATTACAATAAATAAATTTTAAATTCTAAGTGTGTCGATATCAGCCAATTTGAGTGGAGAATACCAATTCTGATAAAAATCTCAAAAGCGGTTTAGGCGCCAGTTTTGTTAACAGTCAGCGTATCGGAAACGAACGGACAACGATGTCGGAGACTGACGCAAAATTGGACGGACGATTTACATTCAGTCTGGTTTCCAATCTGTGAGGAACACACAAAATATGGAGGTTATATTGCATCTTGTAATAGTGGAGTCGGTTCGAATTTCAGCTGGAACATGAGTTTCCAATAAACGAAACGAAATAACGTTTTTTTTCTTAGAAATTCTTTCATTTCGATGCGTTTCATTGTATATTTCAAGGCCTCTCAGTCTTAATCAACCAAAACAATGACCATATTAATATTCCAAACGTTTATCAAAACAGACATTAAACACCACACACACAACACACACCACACCAGCACAACAAAAAAAGACTCATGCAAAGTGAAGTAAGAAGCACCTTCGTCCCCACTCCTTTCGCCTGAGCGAGGGCACGCAACAGTGAGACATAATTAAGCCTCGTGAGAATTGTGCTGTAAGCAGAAGCGGAGGCGCCGTCTCCTTAGACCAGCTGCTCCCGCACCGCCCCCCGCCCTGCCCCATCGTGCCCCGCTCCGCTACGCCCCCGCCCCCCGCAACGCGCCCAGGGCGCCCCTCCCCGCCCCGCCCCGCCACGCTCCCGTTCCCGCCTCCGTCTTCCCCCGCTTCGCTGCGGCCTGCCGTGCCCCGCTGCGCCCGCCCTTTCGGGCCTCGCCCCGCTCTGCTTCCCCCACGCTCCGCCATGCTCCATCGTGTCCCACGCGCCCCGCGCGTCCGCCCCGCCCCCTCCCGCGCCCGCCGGGCTGCCGTGCGCTGCGCATCTGCTCGCTGCCGGGCGCCGCGGGGCGGTCGGCGGGAAGCGCTTGAGAACGGAAGGCGGCGCGCGCGAGCGAATAGCGCGGAGCGATGGAGAACGGAAGCGCCCTCACCCCCGTCCCCTGTTTCTTCGCGCTCGGCCCCACGTCCAAGACAGGTCGGCCGTTAAGGGCCTGGCCTTTTGGAATTTGCTGTTGGCGAGGTTTCGCCTGGGACATCGAAGTTCGATGGCCGAGTTACAAAGATGAATTTGCTCTGTCACGTTTGTTTTAAATAAAACTCTTTTTGGCGGCAAGTGGGTTAGGGTTGCTGTGATGGCGACGGCGTTGGCGGGGGTGTCGGCGGAGGCAAAGGGCACGGGTGTGAAGGCGAGGATAAGGGTGGAGAAGCGCCGGGCGGGGCAAGGGTGCGGGCGCGGAGGGCAAGGAGAGGAGGGCGAGGGCCTGAGCAGGCGAGGGGCGGGGTGTGGGTCGGAGGCGAGGGGCGATGGGCGAGGGGGGGGTGAGGGTGGGGAGGGGCGAGGGCGAGGCGAGGGGCGAAGGGCGAGGGCGAGGGCGAGGGCGAGGGCGAGGGCGTGGGCGAAGGCGAGGCGGGGGCGGGGAGCGGGGCGGGGGCGAGGGCGAGGGCCGGGGCGAGGGCGAGGGCGAGGCGAGGGCGAGGGCGAGGGCTTTTGGCTGTGGCGGGGGACGGGTGTGTGGACGAGGGCAATGGCGGTGGCTGTGGCGAGGGCGAAGAGTGCGGGGCGGGGACGAGGGCGAGGGCGAGAGCGGAGCGCGAGGGCGGATGGCTTTGGCTGTGGCGGGACGGGAGTGGGTGTGGGCGATGGGGGCGAAATCTGGCGGTGGCTGTGGTGAGGGGCCGAACGGGCGCGGGCGGGCCTTGCGAACAGGAGCCCTGCCACTCAGGCCGTGAACAATCCGTCATGGGCCGCTGGCCGCCTGCGTGCCAGAACGCCATACGAGCGCCTGCGCAGCTCTTATTTAAATAACTTATTCATAACACGCTGCTGTGTTGTTTGCCACAAGTGGGAAGAGGCAAATTTGTGAGATGCTAATCGGCTAAACATGAAAGTTATCCTTCGGGCCGCTGCGGAATATAGATAATGTTAATGTAGTAATTATCACGAGGGAACTTAAAAGAGTACGAAGTGTAAGTAGTTGTGAAATTAGAAAGCGCAATTTTTGGCAAAGCATTGAACTCTTTTCAATTGTATATACATTTTTACACAAATTAACGGAAACAAGAAGTTGTAGACCCCCAAACGAAACGTATAATTTGTATTAATACATAAATAATAAACTTCAAAACAGATGAGACATGAGATATGAAGCATTCAAAATTAAGGTAGGAACCGCTTTCTAAGGAAACCGGTCATCCTTATTACACATGAATGACGTGAATCCTTTTCGCGATGCTCCAAACGTATTTCAATAAATAAGCAGTTATAAACTTATATCTTGTTTTATATTATTTGTTATTATTATTATCATTATTATTATTATTTACAAAACAAAAACACTTTTAAAGGTTTTTCAGAAAATATAGTTCGTGTAAATATATACCTATATATAAAGTATTTTAAGTACTCGTATAAAGAAAGTAAAGAAATTGTTTTCAGCAACTACCTAAAACTACAATATTGAAGATAGAGGTGATTTTTTAATAAAATGTGTTGCTCAAAGACAACTTAAAAAGCCACAAATAATTTTTGAAAATATTATTTTTCGCGTAATTTTTCCTAAAATGTAAGCAATTTTTAAGCTATTATTTTCACAAAAACCGCACCATCTTTTTTTCTCTCGAGTAGAGCAAAAACGTGAAAGACATTGGTGTAGGTCTCATTTTCGTTCAACTCCTTTCGAATGTTTCAAAAAATTAAAATTGCAAAAGAACAATACTAATTATAGAGATATTTTGTTAAATATAATCTGTGCTAAAATGAGGTTTTTGAAAAAGGTCATGTACAACTTTTTTTAAATCTGAGCAGTTAACTGTATTTTTTAAGAATTTTCGAAATTGCAAACCGAAATTTCCCGCACTTTGGTTGACGATATTTCATGACGCAACAGGACAATGACAACGCCGCAATACGGCAGTTTGCAATTCTTAGAATTCTTCTCATTGTTAAACCACATGAATGGAATGATGAGGATGGTTAATGTTAAAATGTATCTACGTTTAATAAAATGGTACGTTCATGTATATTATAGGCGGGAATAATATGTATACAGTTGAATAGGATACAATACTTAAAATAAACATTACGAAAGTACATCGTATTTATGTACATATATAGTTTTAATATATTTTACACACCACTCATAGAGACGCCATGCTCAAATGTTTAATGATGTGATTGCTTTAAAATGAGTAATTTCGTATAAACTTTTAAATTGTCTTCCAGTAATAACATTTAAACGATAAAAGACGATAGAGGTTTAACCTTATTTTTATACATTCATAAGGCGATGTATTGGATGGCCTTCAGCTCTGGATGTTTAATGTATACTTACTTTACTTTAAAAAGGTTGGTTCGCTGATTATTATATTTAAATAAATTGAAGCTCTATTTGATGTAATCAAGGCAACCGTGTATGAAATTATCCTTCCTAATTTGTTAAATGTGTTGCAAATACTGTAACAGTTGAGATTTATTCAAATCTGTTTCTTCTAGAGAAGTAAGAAATTACTAGTTTCTGGCCGTTGAAATAATGGCAGATGAGCACAGTAGGCGCTTCTTTTCAAGTCATGGATTACGTTTTTGTAGGGCAGAAATTGCAGTATTATATTACAAAACCATTCCCAATATTGCGAGAAAATATCCGCTATTGTAGCAGCAATAATTTGTTCTGTATACAATTTCGGCTATTTTTTATACAATCAGTTATTTTTGCTTATAACTGAAAGGAACATGTCAAGAAGTTCGAAGTAAAACCTAACAAATCTACTATAAATTGCAAAGTGAATGCACTTAATTGTTTTTATGCACAGTTCAGTTAGTGAGAATTTTCTGCGTATACGAGGGTCGCTTCTTGTTCAGCTTCACACAAAACTTGATCGCATATCTTTGATCCAAACATTTCTTCATTGCCACTACGACGTGACTACTAAACAGGAGCTTACAAACTGATACGTTCTTACCTCCCCAGGGCTTGCAGACAACTGAGCTAGAAACCGTTGCAAAGCTAAACTTCCCTTTACCCTAACGAAACCAGCCTCACCGTTCTACGAATCATAATCGCATCAACAAAAAATTGCCACTCATTACGTTCTGTACTTTGTAGAAAACAATGTACAAGCATTGTAGGAAAACTAAATCGTTGCTTATAAATACAACCACCAAGAAACGAGAAAAACACACTATTAAAATATTCGAATTAAAAGCCACACAATAAGAAAGCAAAATGCCGTTTTACATACTGCTAACTAGAGGTAGCGCCCAGCGACTGTGAACTGCCCACCGCAAATGAGAAGAAATGCAGGAAGAGGTCCCTTCCGTCCTGAGAAGGTTTACTGCGAATGGCGAGGGAAATCCGTCTCAACCAACCATGGCGTACAACGATTAGAAGTGGAAGAATTTTTTTTTATTTGCCCCCTCCACGGTAACTATGTGGAGATGTGAATTTCTTTTCTTTTCATTAGTACATTGAGCTGCTGCCTTGTGGCTTAAGCAGCTATAGACTTTGTCTTATAGCTAAGTAGAATATTCTATTCCTAAAGTTAAATTACTTGCACTTTGTCACTACTAACAACTAAGATGAGTTGTTATTAGATAACTAGAAAAATTGTTCTTATTATACATGTGAGATTTTTTTCTCTCGTACATCATTCATACTTGTTTCTTTATATACATAGCACGTGCTGCACTGATAGAAAAAGTTCTGAATAGGATGGAAAGCGTGCTCCACTTTTAATTAATGTGTCCTTAAGAAGAGTAAGTTTGATACACTGAGATGATAAAAGTCCTGGACTTGCAATATACAAATATACAGACGACAGTGGCATCGTGTACAAAAGGTATATAGGAGTGCATTGGCAGAGCTTTCAACTGAACTCAAGTGATTCATGTAAAAATATTTCTGACGTGATTACGGCGATGGTTATTACCAGACGTTGATCGCGAAATGGTAGTTGTAGTTAGACGCACGGAATATTACGTTTCGCAAATCCTTAGGGAATCCAATATTCCAAGATCGACAGTGTCAAGATGGTGCTGGGAATACCTTTCAAGGCATAACCTCTCACTACGAGCAACGCAGTGGATGACGGCCTTCGTTTAATCACCGAGAGCAGCGGTGATTGAGTACAGTTGTTAGTGCTAACAGACAAGCAACATTAAATGAAATAACCGCAAAATTCAATGTCGGACGTACGACGAATGTATCCGTTAGGACAGTGAAATTTGGCTTTAATGGGGAGGTACACCTTTAAGAATAAAAAAGTTGCAGTTTTCAATTATTTTTTTTCTTTATAAAGTAAAGGATTCTCTTCAATGGGGTGAAAGAATTTTTCAGTTATATTTTCTCATTCTCGAGATATGTCTCTCAACGTTCGAGCATGTCACTTGTCTTGTTCCTTTAAATTCAGCTCTGCCCCGCCCACTCCCATATTTTCCTTTTCGAAGTAGAAAATTCTCTCGTGTTTATCTTTCGCACTCTTACGCACAATACAAGATTTTGTTTGCAAAGAGTTTGCAATGTATAGCTCTGGAAGTTCTCTTACCAGTCATAGTATAAGCATGTTTTGTTTTGATTATCGTTTATGAGACACTAGTGAACGCGGTGAATACGGTTTTCGATTTGTGTTTCTACTTGCTTGTGTGCCCGTGAATAATATTTGTGGTTCATATATTACAACTGTAATGGCTAAGCTCAAAGTTGCAATAGAACTAAAAAGTAAGTATTTCGTGACAACAGATATACAAATAAAACTAGTACTTCAAATAGTAACACCAGAAAGTACTTCAAGGAGGCTGGGTAGTGATACCAATTTCAGCTCTTGTATGGTGTGGTGTATGGTGTCAACATTATATTTAATGTAAATATGTTATTTAAAGAATTAGGAAAGTGTCTTTGTTGTGTGTGTAGGTCTACCAGAAATATTAATGTAAATAAATTAGTAGGGTTAGGTTGTAGTTTGTGAGTGTTGTCTCATGAATGTGAAACTGTTCGTTTATTTGACAACTGTAACAAGTTAGGTAAAAATAATAAGTCTAGAAGTGACAAAAGAATTAGAAAATGTAGGAATAAGTTAAGATTGGAAGAAGAAGTAAGAAAGAAACAGAATGAGGATCTATTTTATGCACCTGAAGCATTTTAATGTGAACCAAGTGTTTTCATAACTTCAAAGCTCATTTCCCATAAGATTGATTTTTAAATGATTGGCATAACTCAAAAACTACTTCAGATACACTTGTGAAATTTTGCTTACTAATGTACATCAAATATATGAACATTCACTCAAATCTTCCCTCTGACATCAGTAATACAATTGTAAAAAATATTTTAAAGGATCTCTTTAGTAAAAAAGAATGTGTTTAATGAAATGAATGAAATTAATTGAAAAAATATTCCCTATCAATAGAAATTAACAATTTTGGTAAATGATGTAGATATAAGTTTTAACAACAAAATAATGTAAAAGTAAAGTGAACATTTTTTTAAATGAAAATTTTATTGTGTAAACCCTTTCTAATTGCAATATTTAGGGTTATGCTTTTGCATTTGTTTTCTATATTTACATGAGTAATATTATGACTTTTAATCCTGCTTTGGAATTGCTAAATACTTAATAACAAACAAAAAATTGGTTTTACTAGCATGTATGAATTCTGAGATACAAATGTTGAATTTCACGTAATTTATTCCAGTCAATGGTGTACCTGGTCAACAGAACACAGACTCGGCCTTTGCTGACAGCACGACATCGGCTGCAGTAGCTCTCCTAGGCTCATGACCACTGGCTACTGGAAAACCCATGGCTTGGACAGGTAAGTCCCGATTTCAGTTAATAAGAATTGATGTCAGGGTTCGAATGTGCCGCAGATCCCATGAAGCCACGGGCCCAAGTTGTCAACCAGGCACAGGGCGAGGTGGTTGGTGGCTCTATAATGGAGTGGGCTGTTTCTCTATGAAAGTCCTATATGAATTAGTCCTCCGGTTTAACTGAACCGATCATTCTGGTAATGGGTATATTCAGTTACTTGGAGACCACTAGGCAGTCATTCACAGACTTCATGTTTCCATCCAACGATGGAATATGTATGGTAGCAACGCGCTATGCCACCGGGCCACTAATATTCGCGTTTTGTTTGAATAACATTCTGGACAATTTGAGCGAATGATTTCACTAACGAGATTGGCCGAAATGAAACCCGGAAGTCTGATTTTCATTATAATCCTAAACATTCGAATATTATAATTTTTGGGAACATGCAAAATCGCATGTATCACGCTTCTGTGCTGGAGAGTGCTTCACGAGATAGCTGAACAATTATTAGGAACACAGTTTGCTATGTGCATCCGTTATAAATAATACGAGAAATTTAGCACTGTAGCAACGCCAGCAGTTTGCTACAAGATGTGCGGTGGCACAACATCGTGAATAGAGAGAGATAAGCCGAGGGCAAATATTGCATAAAGCCTCCTTGAGAACGAAGCGTATTAAATCGTGAGAACATGGTGTTGAATATCGTGACTGAGTTTTTATACCTTACCCACGATATGTTATCTCGTTTGTGGGATTCACCATCTTAACTTACCTTCCTATTTGATTCAGTCTGCTCGGGTGCACTGAAGTTTTGGGGAGATCACCGTGGCTAGTAGGCGTACCATGCGGTATATCACAGTGCTAATACAGATAAGAGATGGTGTTTAGAGTATGCATGCAGAAGTGATCACTAGCTCACTTTACGTAAATTACAGTTGTGTTTGTGGTGCAGTGGCCATTTGTCCTCTCTTCTCAGCTGCGTTGTTTAATTGCTTTCGACGCTCCGCAGTCTCTGACTCTTCTATTCATACGATTTTCTCGCCACGGAGTACAGAGAAAATTACGTATTGCTCTGCAAAAAACGGCGAAGTTTTGACAGTAAAAATCTTAAAGCAGAAGAGGAAGAATGGACGTACTGCGGAACACGGGGACGTGGACAACTGTGCGCGGGAATGTGGCCAAATTCGCGAACGGACACGTGACGTCTTGGAGAGGCATACAGACCGGTCGCAATCTTAATCTCCGCCATCTCTGACTGACGGTGGGCGCGACGGGAGGCATGCGTCGTTCGGTGACGTCACGGCGGGCAGAGAGCGCCGCGACGCGACGCCTTCCGCAGGGGCGTCACGGCGGCTGCGCGCCACCTGTCGCCCGCGGAGGCGACGCCAAACCGGCCTGCAACTGCCCCGGCGCAGTGGGCCTCGCACAGACGGAGCCCACACTCCCCCTGCCATTGGTTGGTAGGGATTCCGGGAGGGCCGACTGATGAGGTCATTAGTCTCGTAAGTGTAGTGCGTTTCCCCCCTTCGAGTTGCGGCGATGATCTTCCCCCGTTGGATGGAGAGATCCGGCGCCAACCTACCTGTCTGCTAGCAGGGTTTTCCCCAACCAGGTATCTTCCTCCACCAGAGCAGCGCCCCAACTGGTACAAGCCCTAAGACGGTCTCCCGGCCGTGTGGTAGTGCAGGGCATGTTAATATGTAAGGGATGAGGATAGGACAAGGAAGACAAAGGTGAAATCGCGTGCGGTCCGTGGCCCGTTTGTCAGGGTACTGCTCCGGTATTCGTCTGGTGCTGATCGAAGAAACCACGGAAAACTGTCGATCTGAGCAGCCGGCCGCTACATTTCTCCTCCAGACAGCGACTGAATTCGACCTATAGCTATCGAGGTAGTGTCGAAAACCCTGCCACCGTTGAGACTCGAACCTAGGATCGCCCTGTCCCATCCCCATCAGTTGATGCCCTGAGCCACCTCCCTAGAGTGATGATTGTTACTTTATTATTATTGGTGGCTATATTATCAGTGGTCGCAACACGTAATGTGGGAATTATGGGAAGCTTGCATATTATTACAATTTACACTGAATCTATATCTTACCATACGTTAACACAGTAAAACAAAAACATTCTAAATTAAATATTTATAATCCTACCTACCTTCCTTTCAATGTAACAAAACAAATGTCACGCATTGTTTTTACTCAGCTCCAAGTGCACACTTTCACTCCGCATTTCAATAGACACGACTTGACAATACATTTGTTCTTACAACGATTATCAAGGTCGTATATATTTTTGTTGCATCCGGTGAACAAACTATTCTTCTCTGATGCCTTCAATTCAAGTATCTTCACCGCAGCACTATGTAACGCAGCTCAGTGCAACGCAGTTGTCTCTGCAGCGATTCTGACTGGGAAGTCCTGGGGTTCGACCCCCTGCGGTGGTGAATTTTCAATACCAGCTACCTTTCAGTAGGTCGAATTCAGCAGAGTTTGCCGAAAATGGGACCAGCCCCAATTTTTTGCCATTCGTTTCCTCATACTGAGAATGAATTAAAAGAGAAAATTGGTGCCGTTTTTGAGAAAATTATTGTTTAATATTGTTTCAAAATAGCCTATGTTTAACACAAAATTATGCCAAAATACGAATATTTTCTTAAAATTGAACAAAATCTAATTCAAAATCTGTTTATGATGAACAGGTTTCTTTAAAAAAAATTATATACTACTTCAATATTGTTGTTCTCGGAAGACACCCAAAAGATTTCCAACTTTTGCATATTTCAAAATTCAGGACGTGCAACAAAAATCCCTCCTAGGGCATTTCCTTGTGCATCTTTTGCTTTATCAAGGGAAAAAATAAAGACAAAATTGGAGCATTTCTGAGAAAATTTTGAAAATATTGAAGCTTCATGTAATGTACCCCACAAATAAATTTTTTATAGTTCAAGATCTGTCTGAAAAAAATGAGCTCCAAATGGCGTATTTTCAGAAATACTCAAACAATTTTTCAAAAACGGCTTCAAATTTTCCAATGAAACTTTGCATGTAGGTAGACTTCAAAGAGATTAGCAAACTAACATATACGGGTAACTCTATGTCATTCTGTAAGACAACTAGTGTATTAGATCCTTCCAGAATTCACCTCGCCGTATATTTTTGATCGATACTTTCCTTACACATGTATATTGCGCTTTCAAAAATCTTGTTACTTTCGTTTTGAGGCATAGGATCTTACATATGCTATCTTGCTCTTCCCCATGAACAAGAGAGCTCTTTTTGGAATTTTTTTTTCTTCTGAGCATAGACATTTTGCATGCAGATACTACTTTCTTGTGAAGGATTTTTAGTTTGTTTTGCTTAACTTCTACTCCACTGTAGTCCGCCCATAAGTTACGTTTCTTTCGGAAAGGTGTTTGAATTCCTTTCGTCTACCTTATGTGTAATTCAGTGTGTGGGTTTGCCTGATACCCTCAAGTCTCTTTGACGTCGCACTCAAAGTGTAGCCACCGAGAACTTCCCCTTCTTACTCGCCTGTGACGAGTGTACGCATTCAGGGCGAGAAGTTTAATATTGCGTCTATGTCAAGTCTTCTAAAATAAATTATTTTCATCACGAAAACCAGATTGTTTTTGTATTACTGATCGGCGATGGACTATCGATACTAATTTAATTTCTTGATAAGTGTCTCTGAAGAAATGTATTGAGGGAGGTTGTGTAATAAATTATACTAGGAAACAAAAAAATGTTCATGCCTCCAGGATAAAAGTAGGTGATTTCAAAGGAAACGATCCCGCTGATTTTGAAAAGAATTATAACTCGTTTCTGTCCTGCAAGGTTCAAAAGATATGAACATATTTAGTATTTGAAATAAACAAAATCCTGTACAAATTTCCGCATCGTCACTCCGGTTATATTGCTATAAAATTTTATAAGTAGGATTCATAAGAGGTAAGAGCAAGTTAAAAATGGACTACGTATATTCATGCAATTATATGCAGACATTAAAATGGTTTGTTGGTATTCTCCTCCCCATTTTCTGAGCGAATAACAATGATTTGAGTTTTCTATACAACCACAACCTAAGGTTCCTTGTACAGGGGACTCAACACTGCTGAGCAGCCCATTGTTTGTCCTGTTCACAAATATGATAGCCCAAGTACAAAGTATACGCAAGTTTTGTAATTTCGTATATTTTTTCCTTTGAAAGTTTGGGTGTAAATCTTCCACAAAACTTATAGAAGTTATCAGACTCTTTACTTTCCCGTATACGTTCGTACATGCGGAGTAAGACGGTATGATGTGGTATAAAGATACGCTATGTTGTAAAACTGATGTGATATGACGTTTTTATTGTGATATTCGTAATCTACGTATAATTATATATTGTATTATATATTGTAACTAATATATTGAGTACGATGCGCACTCTACCTTTCTGGAGGTAAACATATTATTTCCTAGTGTTGTTGTTATTATTATTATTATTATTATTATTATTATTATTATTATTATAGTATTTATTCAGTATTTAATTTTTACATAGTTAAATAAATAAAAATTGTAAAAAATGACCAATAGAATCGTTTGTTTTGTCTGTACATACATATTGAGTACAGAAAGTACCAAAAAAGTAAAAGTGCAAAATGACACATTCACGATAAAAGAACAAAAAGAGAGAAAGAAAGTAGTATGTAATGCAACGCAAAAAACAGCAATCATTACATTACTATTATTATTATTATTATTATTATTATTACTATCAATTTTATTACTATTATTATATTGTTAGATGATCACTGCCACCATCATCCGTCTGTGTGTCTGAATTTGTTCCAAGCTCACACTTGCAAGTGCGGGCCCACTGCTCGCGGTGCGCCATCGCAATGTGACGAGTGGCGTGACATCTCGTCATATCGCAGGCGTTGCGCAAAACCATTTGCATAGGCGCATTAGGCGCTTCCTCCGAACTTACAGTATTTACATATAATTGACACGGAGAAATCGTCATTTTTCCTTGACCGAAAACGGCGGCGCTGCATTATGAAGTTATCTGGTTCTAAGGGTGCACTAACTGCGGGATGGCACGCACGGTTGACATTCAGGAGTAGGACTTGCGGAGATGCAATCATCCAGACGCAGTGCCTAGTAGGCGGAGGGGTGGGTGGGGGGTTATAGGTGGCTGTGAGCGGCGAGGGATGTACCGAAATATTACTCTCGAAATATGGGGGAAACACCATTAATTCCGATACGTATCTTAAAATATTGTATTTACGGTAGGAACTTTTTTATATGAAATTTGCGTAAATCTATGAGTGGTCTCACATGGGCCGGAATTCCCTATCCAGTGAAGTCACGAGAAGGACAGAAAGTGTCGATTGTCTCTCTCTGAGACATGACCAGAATTTTAATTAAATTGTAGGATTGCCAAGGATAATTTATTGTATATACAACATCTTTGATTTGTTTTCTTTAAAATTCTCTTCAATAATACTGAAAATTATTTTTTGTCGTGAATTACTACGAATTTTAAAAAAATGTTGTCTTGAAAATATGCAATTAAACTGGTCGATTGATAGGGTCTTCTTTCAAATAATTTTCCGACTCGCTCCCGGAGATCATTTGCAGGCATCTGAGAGATGCAGTCTCGTTCACAGTTTTCAATAATACTTGAATAAACAATACCGGCCGACGTGCCGCTCCCTTCAATGCCGCTAGATGAAGTTGAGTGTATCTTTCATTATACACAGCAACATTAGTATGTATTATTCAGATCATTACATTATTCATAATTTAGTGCAATGTAATTATTTTCATTGAAGTAACATTTCCCACTACGGAATGTGTGATCAGTAGTCATACGTGATAGATTAAAGAGGGAAATTCCTTTATCTAAATACAACTTCATTCGAGAAAGGAAACTTCACTAACTCAGATTGCATTCTCCCTCAGACACACGCACTTTTAACTATTTTTGGCGTTAAATAAATAAATACAGAAAGACTACAACGTTGACGTGTGTTTCAAACGGGGCAGGGCGCCGCTGAGATGTTGTTAATGCAGATAAGACGATGATGAATTACTGCTTACTCCAAGGACACGCCGAAGATTTTCCCATCGCCAACAGTGATGTATGCTGAATGCCACACGGCACGCACGTGTTCACATTCCTTGGCAGAGCAAGGGAGGAGATGCAACGCAAAATACTTTGTAAATTTCAGAAATATCGGATCAGACAATTCATTTCCCAGATATCTAAGGGACATTTAAAGTACAGACGGCTTTTGTGGGCCGAGTACGGAAAAAGTGAAGGGTAGATTAAGGTGAGGAGACGAACTAATAATCTCCGACAGTCCCGACTTTCGTTATGGCGCCCTGAATATTTTAGAAAGTAATTCGGAACAGCAGTGTGTTCAAATTTTTAATTTTATAGAAAATTGTTCATAAATTTTAAAATCATCCTGTCAAAATGTTAACAATTAATACGACAATCGTACAATAATCGTAGAAATACTTTAACGTATTTCAAGTGAAATGTTTAAAAGTGTAATATATCATATTACATGTTCATTTACATTGAGTATAATTTATGTACTAACTCATTGCACATTGGTCGTTGTGGAGATGTAAATGGACAAATGTAGGAGGCTTTGGAAGGACGATAAAAAGCTCAAGAGAGGACGTTTTTGTCTGTGTTTTTTACAGACTAATCTTTTAATAGTAAGAGAAGTTACGTAATAAAAATTATATTTGGGAAAGGAAGTGAGACAAGAACTTCCACAAATTAAATTGGGCTCTGAAGTTGTGATAATGCGAGGAAGAAGCTTACGTGATATGTGAACCGGAAACCACAGAGACGAAAGCTTAAGTCATGCATGCATTGGTATAATAAACTGATGATTAAAACAGTGTTATTAGTGCAAAGAAAGATAAAAGGATTTTAACGGAAAGGAAATATTTAATGTAAATATTTTCTTGTTCTGTTCTTCAAGTTAACTGTCCATGTGCATGATAAATTGATATAATTTGTTGTTTTTTTAACAAAAAAATTCGTTATAATTTTTTTAGAACAGTAATTTTATTCAACTGTTAATGTCAATTCTTTCACATGTTATACGTATGGAAAAATGCTAAAATACAAATTCATGTTCTGAGAATTGATGAATAATATCATGTTTTAGTGGGTATCGAGATAAAGTTTGACATATTTGTAATATAAATATTTCGGTACGTCACAATATTAACTGAGATCTTTGTTCCTAATAGAACATTCAACTGTCACTCCGTGGAGGTTGCTGAGTCACTTCCGTTCCCTTCGATTCGGGAAACGTAACATTGCAGTCGAATGAGCAAATTCGCCCTCCCTAGTCCGTTATGTAACTATATAACAGACGTTTAAGTGAAATATGACATATAACTAAAAAACGGTACAAAAATGTCACTCATTTGTAATGAATAGTAAATTTTTGTACTTTTCATAACTATTTTACTAGACGTCCGGTTTCAATCCTCGTTTGCGGGGCACGGGAAGTTGTTACTTCATAAATGCACTTCGTCTACCGATTACAATCCCTTCCTGGGTTTAATCGAATCTAAGCTCATACGTGTTTTGATTTGGGGGTGTTCGAGATAGTTCTTAATTCCCAAAAATCGCACCACTTAATTTGCAGGAAGAACTGGGCTGATCAACTTCTCCCATCGTAAAAATAAAGAGGGCCTGTCACTTGGTTAACATATTGCAGCACAGGTCGCAATATGGCATCGCATTCTTTTCTTAAGACTTTATTGAATGGTGGAAATACGAAGCGAGCCGCTGCTAGTGATTTGCTGTAGAAGACTCGTTTCTCTCTGTGGCAAACGGGTTTTTCAACCTGTCAGTGCTTATAAAATTCGTGTGAGCTATTAAAATTCCAAGAGCCACGGTGTTGCATTATCGGCGCTAATCAGAATTTCAGAATTGCCGCATGAAATGAGCTTGGGAGATGCACGAGGAAGTGCTTCCCCACACAGAAATTGTAAACTCAAATAGTACGTGATTAACAAGAAGCTGGCAAAGTTTACGTGCACTATATCCACAAGGTTACGTTGGTGGAAACAAGTGTTGTTTTTACATTTGCGTCCGTATATGTCTTCAAATGGTTGCCCAAAAATTTGATGTTATTTTAGATGTCTTTACACGAGTAGTCGAATAATCTGACACCTTTCCCTCTCTACTTACTTTCCACAATATTCAATGGCGGATGGTGTCTCAACAAACTGGGGTTTGCAGTTTATTTGAATGTCGGAAATGTAATTTCTAAAATAGAGAACACTAAGTTATAATAAAACGTAAGCAATTCATGTCAATTAATTAAAACTAAGTTTAATAAAAGTCTGTATTCAAACATTACTTATATAATTTTATGCAGTTTCCGTGTCAGGAAAAGATAATTTAATATAATAGCCATGTGACTAATGACCTTACTTCACGGCCGAGTATATTACATTAACTTATCCATAACTATTATTATGTAAAGATACAACTAATCAGTGCTCACAATCTTCAAACTTGAGGTTGCTATACTACTTCAGACGCCGAAAGAAGGCTAAGACGGGGAAAAGTTTCGGTACGCCACGCATGACTACATATTTCTTGCTTCTCGCCTTCCTTACCCTCATCTTCCGGGTAAGTATTTTTTCTCTAAACTATAATCCTCGCTGTTACGAAATGACAATAGAAATTGATACGAGTGTACTCGTAAGAGAACGAATAATTGAGTAATGTAATGGGTTGCTATGGAGTCAAATTTGTTTTGAGGAAGCTGGTTATAGTTCGACAGATTCGTAAGACATGGGTGCATGGCGATTAAGTCGTGATATTTAAAGTGAAATACTTACTTAAATTCCCAATTAGTAGTGTCTTGAAGTGCTTAGAAGATCGCCGAAACCTTGGAGGAGGATTATTAGATATAATTAATCGATGGTTTAAGAATATAGAACTAGATATTCGCGAACGGGAAGCAGGTGACAGTTTTCCGATTGATTAGCCACCCAGAATTTTCGAACAACATATATTCTTTTTGTTGTAACTTTAAGTTTTTCATTTGACAATCCTCAAGAGTGATGAAACCGACAGTGATGATGGGTAAACGGAAATCAGTGACAACTGAAATTATTTTGGAAATACCCACGATCGCGGTAGACAATACGGTAGCATAAACTGTTGCGGGACGTAAGTCACTAGATGCGCACACATCGCAATATTCTCCTCGACTCGCGCCTGCGACATCGCGTCGGGCACGGGCGGGGCGTAGGCGGGGCGCTGGGGCGGGCGGGGGCGTAGCGCGGGGGGGGCGGGGACGAGTTGCGGGCGGAGCGCGGGGTGGGCGGCGGCGAAGAGCGAACGGGGCGCAGGGGCGCGAGGGCGCGGGCGGGGCGTGGGGTGGGTCGCTGTCGGGCGCGGACGGGGCGCGGGGGCAGGCGGGCGGGCGCGCGGGCGCAGCACTGGCGGGGCACGGCGGGGCGCGGCGCGGGTCTGGGGCGCGGCAGGGCGCGGGTGGTGGCGTCGTGGACGGAGCGTGGGCGGGGCGTGGGCGGGGTGTGGACGGGGGTGGGGCTCCGGGGGCGGCGCGCGGGGTGCGGCGCGGCGCGGGCGGGCGCGGGGGCGGGGGAGGCGGCATGCGTAAGCACGGGGGGCGAGGGAGCGGGGTGGCGGTGCGCGGTCGGGGCTGGGCGCGGGTGGGACGCGGCGGGGGCCGGGCGGGCGTTGGCGCGGCTGGCCCGCGGGTGGGACGCGGGCGCGGGGGCTTGGCGAGGAGGCGGGGGGCGGGGGCGGGCGAGGCCCAATTTCGCGTGGTGCAGTGTCTCGCCGCTAACGAGCTTCCGCTGCCTCTACAAACGTCGGCGGCGTCTCGGGGATGTTGGCTCACAGGCGGAGTGCAGGTGCTGGCAGAGGGTATTTTTGAGTTCGTTACGAATCGAGCACCACTCCATTGAAATAAAGCAGTTGTGATTTATTTTTATGTTTCCTTTCCTGGGAAGATGTCGTGGATTTAGAAGAAAGTGATGCTTCCTGGTTGACCGCGCTCAATCAATACCACCTATATTACAGTCCCTGGCTCTCTCCCGTGACACCGTACATAGAAGGTTGAGAAACCCAGCTGCGGGATGAAATAGACAAATCTACAGTTCATTAAACTCTTAGCATTCAAATGTAAACGTTAAATACTTTCTTTTTCTGTCGATCTTTATACCACAATGAGAAGTGAGTACAAATATGCTAGTGTAATCTTTGGGAAACAACGTATTGCAACGAAATAAAACTAGTTGTGCTATAACTGCTCATACTTTGTCGCATTATTTGTATCTATTTCGCAATTTTTTACATGGTCCGGTAACAGTTTTTTCATCCAGCATTTTTTCCGTTTCGAGACTTGAACTCGGAGGCATCGACTTAACTCGCAGAGTGCTTTACCTCTGCTCCACGCAGTCGCTCTGCCAAACTCATTGAGCCGAAACTGAAAAATTCTTATTATCTCTCCCACTATTTCCCAGACGCAATTTCCGAAAATTCATTGTGTTTCAAAATCAAAATATCCGTGTCAAATTTGCAGGGCATCGTGTTCGTGTAGATCGATGGAGGAAAATCAATTTTGAAGAAGATAAGCTAAGGGGCCGATCATAAATTACGGAACTCAAATTTGGAGTATTTTGAATACCACTCTCCCCCTGTAACGCTTGATTGACCCCCTAAATAATTAGGTAACGCTTGCGACAACACTACCTTATAAATGCAAGAAGTGAACAAAATATATCTCAGTAAAAAATTGTATTCATTTATTTGTGTTGTGTATTAAAATTTAGTGTAATTAAAGTCGCAATTAGATGTCGATGCCGACTGCAGCTAACAATAAGATTGGGGACAAATTTTGAGTAAAGGAGGGAGGCACCGGCCAGAAAATTTCTGATCATAAGCCGTGCACACGCCGCCGTTGAGGATGGCGCATGGGCGAGAGCCTACTGCGCCAATTTAATTGTGTTCTACAATAGACTACTTATAAGTTTTGAATATTTTCTTCGTTATCTTACGGATTCAATACTAACTTGATGACAAAATATTTCCATGTATTGTAACAACTTCATATAATTAAATTGTTTCAAAACAAAGAATTTAACATTTTAATGTGTTTGTATAAGACTAGAAAATGCATTCTAGTTTGGGTGGACGAGAGAATCGATTTCGAGGTATCGACTATGACCATGGCTCATGGTACATGGCGTTACTTCGTCTATCGACTTCGATCCTATTTCGATACTCGATTTTGAGTTAACGTACTGCAATTGGTTCATTTCGCATGTCTTTCTTAAGCATAATCACAGAAACTTATCCTTCTGGTGCATTTCCATTACGCATTATTTTACAGGTTCAAAAAATCACATTTTTTAGAAACTACAATTCTGCTTCGATTACGCATCCTTGTAATGAATGGCTTAGAGGAATTTTTTATTGTTTCATGTGCAGCTCCCTCTTGGATTCACTTCTTACCGAAACGAACAGATGTTTTGATTCTCCAGTAGCTGCACAGAACTTGTGAAACAGTTCGTTGAGATTTAAGGGATCCTTCACTATCTCAGTGGTACGGCCAATTAACACGATTAATCACTGGTGTATTATAACCAACAACGCCCGACGAAATATTTTCGCTCGAGTTGCGCCCGAGTTATTTGCCACACAGATGGAACGAACCATGTTGAAGTAGCAGCAGGCCCTTCAGACGAATGTTGAGAGAAGGAATTGGGAATCTGAGCTAATAATTGGAAGCAGCGCTGCATGACGCGAAACTGTCCGTCAGGCGAACCAGTCCCAGTGCAAAATTTGACTCGTGCTATTATTATTGCAAATATAATTGCTATTGCTGCTAATATTATTACTTTTATTATTATTATTATTATTATTATTATTATTATTATTATTATTATTATTGGCGTATGTGCCATTACTGACCACACTACATGATTGATGTGTGTAATTCTTCCAGTATCAGCTTTTCAACTGTATCCTTAACCCCCATTACAAGGTTGTTATGCCTGGAAAGTGTGAATTATGAGATAATAGGAAGATGGTGACGGGTGAAAGGACAATCACAAGTACGACCATGTCTACGCAGACTCGAATCTGCAGCCTCCTCGGCGCAGACGACGGCTGCCGCAACCGTCTGCGCCACGGGGCCAACTGTTTGTTCTTTTTTTTCCTTCTTTTTCGTCGTCGTCGTCTTCTTCCACTTCTTCTTCTTTTTCTTCTTCTTCTTCTTCTTCTTCTTCTTCTTATTATTATTATTATTTCTTTAATTCACAATCGAATATATTAGATGAAGTTTAAATAATATTTAATTATATAATATTAAAATATAAATAGGGGGCTAGATACTATTAAATATATTATATCTACTCCAGGTTGCGACCAGCCTCCTAGAGAGCAGATCTAGATAGTGACTCCCGGTTTCCCTGTAATACATTGTGCGAAATATGCGCTGTTGGCAATGACAAAAACTGAAGTTAAATATTTTTACCTCTTACAAATGTGTTTTACAAATTTAACTCTTTAAAAAAGATTCAGTACAATATTTTTTTTAAAGTTAGTAGTTTTCGTTTGGAATAAATGAAGCATATATGGGCGTCCCGTCGTCCATAACGATAACATTGCTCTACTACGAGAAAGTATTTGCTGTTGCAGCACCACTAGTTTTAGGTTTGTATTCCCAGGAGTTCTCCAACATTTTCTATGTTGCACATTTCATGCATGCCATGTAGCATCAGCAGTGTAGTGTCGTGTTTTATTCTGCGAGTCTTGCATAGTTTTCTTCGCCAAGCTTCTTGCTACAATTACAATGTCTCGGTTCCCACTCTTTTGATTAGACTTAATGTTCAATGTCATAAGTGATTCATCTTGATGACTGGCAACATTTTTTCCATTCCGAATATTGCATTGTGTGAAGAGGCTTCATTTTTTTGGAGTCCTGTCCCTTCTTCCTACATAAAACATATATATTCTAACTCCAAGATGTCGACTCGAGGTCGATGACGAGGCAATGTAAGCAATTTTATATTAATATATTCTTTGTGACCCTGTGTTTGTAAATATAGTATCATTATGATTCGATATATTACTATAATTTCTATTAAGTTAAAACATAAATTGTTCAATCAATTATTTTTTCTTTATTTTCACTCAAAAGTAGAAAAAACACGAAACCCTGATATTAATCTTTATTAACATTGATGTTCTAAAAATAATTAATTACACAAAATTATACCATAAGCAGTTTTTTTTCGGTTAATGGTTAGTTTTGTTCCTCAGTCTACTTTTCTATAGATCTCCAGGATCTTTCGTATCCAATCGTGAATACTGTGAAAAGCCTTCTGATGGTTTTGGAGAAAATCATGCGACCAGTTTAGACGCTAGCATTCACCACAGCAGGACAGTCAGATTGTTCAGTATGAAGTATCCACGAAAAATGGATTCTGACTACTCGTGTTAGAGTTAGTGTATCAGAGTTAGAACAATCACTTTTTCGTTTTCAGGGCCTGATAATAAAATATTTTTTGTCGAAAATTCGCTGTTTTCCCGCGCGCGAGTACAATACTTTTAATACTAAATACAATACAAACCATTTTTTCGATATGAAGACTCTTAAAACGAGTTTATCTGAGAAAAAATCACCGTCTTTTACTGCAGAATTACAATTCTTTTTGTTTTCCACGTAAACACGTACTATGGCTGGAAAGTGCGATGTAAGGGGGAGAAGAAGAAAAGTTGCGAATCTGTTTTCGAGGGCATGCGTCTATGCTTTTTTAACGTGCAAGGAGAGAAGGGATATCACGCAATGGGTGACGTGGTGGATGAGGTGACGTAAGATGCCACAAAACAGAGGTAAACGACATGCCCACGAAGGACTCTAACCCACCCCTCAGTTGAACGGAATTCACAACTGAACTAGCGCCTTTACGGCCTCGGACACCGGGTCGTGGGGCAAGTCTTCACAAAAAATAATATATCCGCTTCAAATATCAGGAGCCGCAGCATCTGCCAGATCGAAAGAGTAATATTTTTTGAATAAAATCCTTTAAACGTCTAAGGCATTAATCAGACATACAGGTAGTCAGATAGAAAGACAGACAGATATACCGACAGATAGCAAAATCTCTGGCAAACAGCTGAACGGGCTGAAGGTGACGGACAGACCACATGTATTTTCTTCGCTAATATTCAGAATAATTTTACAACTAATATTCAATACTTGTAAAAGTGTTTAAGGTATGTGGTATGGAGATTTCAGCCTAGCACTGACATTTCGTACCGGGTAATTCTTGAGAGGTGACTAAGCGTTGCACGGTACAGCTTAAGGAAAGGACTTTGAATGTATAATAACTTCTCGGGATCGCGCACACTCTTTACGCTTTGCCCTCAGGGCTCTAATTTCTTTCCAGAAACAGGACCGTGGGCTCAGACGTGTAATATTTCCGGGCTTCAGTATTGTATTAATTATCCTTATAATTGGTGCCCGCTTCAGCTGTAGGCACAAGATCTCAGTGTCTGGGAGAGTGCAATGGCGGCCTACGAGCGTGAAACTCTCTTACGGAGAAACGATTAGGTCGAGCGTCGCACTGACCCCGCGCGTTCCCCGCGCTGGCGCATTCTGCGAAGTTGGCCGTTCCCACGCATTTTCAGGTCACTCGAGGAAAGATGCGTCCAGAAATTGGAGAAAGCGCGACGATCACTTTGGAGACGAGACGGATTCTGCACCGTGCATTCGTTGAATATTTTTCCTCGTAAAAGGCTCGATGGCAGTGATAATGACGTTCATTATCTACGTATATTCCGACATTTATAAAAATAAATCGGTTTTTGGTTTTACTGGGCTAAGAAACTGTGATTAAATTTTTATGACATGGTAGTTTGCCATTCCTTTCTGCAGAGCTATCACAAGAAAAAAATATCGATTCCTTCAGTCTTGAATAAACGATCCGTACATCTGTTTATATATGAACAACACTTAAACCAAATACCTATATAGGAATTTATACAAAATTTTATTTACCGGTGTATCTGAGCGCACTCGAGTATCTGAGTATTTAGAAGGTTGTATATTTATTTTGGGGGGCACTCTTCAAAAAACCATCAAGACTATTTCATTGTTTTCTCAAAAATTGTTCGAGATTTTACTTAATTGAATAAAATTTCTCCAATTTAGAAGATTCAAAGGTTTTGATGAAAATTGAATCTTAAGCTATTTTCCCTTTGTCGACCTTACTTCTTAAGAAAATACAGTATTTTAATCGTGCACCGGAAAACGGCGAATTTTAACAGAAAAAACTCTTGTTGTCGCAAGCACTTCCTGCGTCGCGAAATGCCGTGACATTTTCCATCGTGAAGACGGGCCTTGAGAAGCGGCTGTATAAAAGTCGCACTATAATCTTAATGTTACAGTGATTCAACGTCCAATAAAATGGTTCATTCATATATATTGTAGTCGGGAAGAATATATTCATAGTAGAAGGTCAAACAAGTTGTGGTTTTTAAGATGGACATTACGTAATGACTCTGTACAGTTTGACGTAAGTGCGTACAGCTTTACGTTAAGACTTCCGTACAGTTTGAATATATTTCACACACTATTCACAAAGAGACAATGTTAAAGTGTTGAATTTCATATATTACATATATGCTAGAATGCATTCGTAATACACAGTGTACTGTGTAATAAAGCAATTGTTAATTAGATCGCTGGTGAGGTAGATACCTACTAATATTTCAGTATGATAAATAAAAGATGTTGTCTGGTATCAAAAATGCAGAGGCTGATGATCGTTTCGATTGCGTAGCAATCATTCTCAGAGCTTGCAGCTTCCGGGACGAAAACAAAGTTCTGCGAAGTTCAGAACTTTGTTTTCGGCCTGGAAACTGCAAGCTCTGAGGATGATAGCTATGCGATCGAAACGATCATCAGCCTCTGCATTTTTGATACCAGACAACATTTTTATTTATCATACTTAAAACAATTGTATTGTTTTATTATGCTATGCGTGTTATACGAGACGAAGTTAGAAAATAGATTTTAGGAAGGTAACAGTTTTATCTTAGAACATGAATACTTTTTTTAGTTCAAAATGGTTTGATCGCTGATTATGTTATTCAAAAATTGAAAGCTTACTTCGATGTAATGAGAGCAAGTTTGTGTGAAATTATACTTTCTTTCGTGTACAATGTTTAGCAAATACTGTAACAGTTTAACTTATCCATGCTTGGCTCATTTGTGACCGTAAGAAATAATTATTGTTTCTGACTATCGAAATAATGCAGATATGCACCACGTTTGAATTGGTTCGGAATTTTTCAAATTATAGGTGAAATAATAGTAAGGGAAAAATAACAATTTTACAACATTGCGTAACCGTTCCAAATAATCTGCTGTTGTAGGTGCTTTAGTTTTCTAATGAAGGAGCACTTTAATAACATTTGTAATTACGTCGAAAACAGTTTGATGACCACTCTTCACAATTATCAACTCCAGACAACCCCCTAAAAAACAACAACAAAAAAAGAAAACAGAAGCAGACCCACACAGAATAATCTAACTTGGAGTTCTTGAAAATTTTTGACAGCACAATGTTATCACAAACGCACCCGCAGGCAACGGAATCGCTAGAAATCTCAAGAGCACTTCGCGCAAAGTTGACTCTCGGGCTTACGAGCTCCTGCAAGGACAAGAGGATAGACAAATACGAAGTGCGTTGCAACGCATAACCGCTGTTGCAATTTTGCACGCTATGTCACACCTCAAATAACGTAGTGAAAAGTCATTTTGGCAACGTGTGGGTCGCAGACAATGGTTCACCCTTATTCATCCGTGTCTTCTGCAGTACACTTCTCCTCCAGGGAGTGATTGAATCCGACCCAAGTGCGATTGAATCGCCCGCGGCGTGGGTCAAAGACACCGGCGCTGTGCGGCGTGGCCGTGAGCCATCTCCTGTTGCAACTCGGCGATGACTCGGGAGCAGGTGGGGGAAGTGGGAGGGGGCGGCTTCCGGTGGTCGACCCGAACAAAGTGGGCGCAGATGCTAATCGCGCGCAGCTCATTCATTTCCCCGCGCGACTCCTGCGCAGCGAGGCGCCCTCCGCCCTCCGCCCTGCGCGCCCGCCGCCCTGCGCGCCCTCCCCCGCAGAAGCACGCCCGTCTTTGGGCGGAACGGGAGCTCTCGAAGGTGTGCTGAGCCGGCCTGGATAGCTCGCTGCCTCGTGCCTGAACGGGCGCGGGTTCGAATCCCGCACGGGACGTGGATGTTTGCGTGCGTATGTCCCTTTGTCGGTTTGTTGATTAGTGATTCCGGGCGGGTCAACAGCTAAGGTCATTAGTCCCGTAAGTGTAGGGCATGTTTTATTGTGAGGGTGGCTGTGATCATCTCCCGCTGGATGGTGAGATCCGTCGCGGAATTACCTGCGGCAAGTGGGTTTTCCCCTACAAGGTATCTCCCACCAGCGGGTCACCTCTCCAGCCGGGACAAGCTCTCAACTCCCAACTGGTCTCCCAGCATGTGTTGTCCCTATACGAGTTCTTCTATCGTTACCTTCAATGTTACTTAGTGGTCGCTGTGTGACCTTAGCAGTTGAAAAGCGACCTTAAAATATGTACAAAAATTTGTATTAGGAGTCGAGAACTTACACATTGTCCCCGCTAGGGGAGATACCTCAAGAACACAATGTTTTAAAAAGTACGTGAATATAATTAAGTTGAATTTATGCTGACTTTTTTTATATGTGATAATATTTGTTAGAAAAAGTTACTGCAGAAATTCTATGACATTGATTTGACACTTAAGTTTTTGTCAATCAATGTACAATTTTCATAAAAATGTTTTATTTTTCTTAAAATACTGAGATGCGACGTTTCGTATAATATTTATATTCACCATCAGGTTACCACAAAATGTTAATTTATTTATAAATGTAAGTGAAAATAGCATTGTGGCTAGCGCTTACTCAGCTCGCTCGCTTTCCACTACGAGGCCCTGGGTTCGATTCCCGGACAGGCCAGATTATACTGTACGTTTTCCTTGCAATGCCCCAGTATATTGTGGCGTCGTTAACACGAGGGCCAGAACCGTTAGGTTGGTGAAAGTACGCTGCGGGGAGGAAGGAGTTGAGCCTGAACATCCGGG
Source organism: Gryllus bimaculatus (assembly GCA_017312745.1). Classification (NCBI taxonomy): domain Eukaryota; kingdom Metazoa; phylum Arthropoda; class Insecta; order Orthoptera; family Gryllidae; genus Gryllus; species Gryllus bimaculatus. The sequence continues at coordinate 933,662 of BOPP01000225.1, read as the reverse complement.
AGTTGCCTCGGGCCGGTTGACTCAGTAGTGCCGCAGAGCCAAAAATACCGTAGCCTGTAAATCGAGGATGCTGCCGGCGAGCCTCGTTTACGGGAAGCAGGCAAGCCAACCTGAGAATTTCTGTGTGGGGGCGTAAACCAAGCTGGCCTGCGAGTCTATCTATGAACAGTGGTGGGGGTGTCAGCCTTCAACTATTTAACGCGGCGCCATCTGCCGCCGCGCTCTCATTCAGTTAGCATCGGGAGCTTGCTACGTGTCGTGTACGAGGAAGGTGTAGGAGTGTGGGCGAGAGTCGGAGAGTAAGGGCCAGACAATGCTCGCGTGTGCTGTAGGCACACGGTCGCCACGACCGGGTTAAATTTTGGTCGTCAGGCCATGTGACGGTAATTGTCACGGACCGAGGTCCGACAAAACCGCGCATCACGCGTGGGCTTGTCGTTTCTGCGCGTAAAGCAGTGTTCTGAAAGGAAAAGGTTGCCGGAGTGTTTTTGATATTAGCAATTCATTGTAACTTGTACATAATCTTTGAATATATTATTTTTATTTTGTTATTGAAATTTATTTCTTATTTCACTACGTCACAATATGTTGCTGAGTGACGACGATGAAATTCACTTGTCGGGGTCTTGGGATGATCGGAATACGGCGTGGGGATGTCTACGTGCTAACCGCACGAACCCCGTTAACCCGTGGCCGTGAGGTAGGGACGTCGCCGGTGGGCCTTAGTCCGTTCACGGGCTGTCGCGCCTAGGACATACATACAAGTGAAAATATATGTGGATGATAATGTTTAGAATGAACGTATTAAAATTAAAATTTTACAATAATTCGAGATGAAGTTATGGAATAAAACAAGTATAAGTAAAAAATATGTAATATGTACAAAATATGTATAAATAGATGGACGTGAACTTTCAAAAAAAAAAAAAAAAAAATGGTGCGAGGAAACTTCAAAAATCTTCAAAAAATTCGAAGAAAAAAAAGTGCAAATGTTTAGTGTTGTGTAATGAAGAATTACTCTTTATACCACGATTTTGTTGTATAATGTACATTGAAAATTCATTAACCACAAATAACATATCACAGGAACGTACAATATAAATATTCCATGATTAATTATACATATTTTATACATCCATGAGGAAACATATTTATTGGAGAGTTTCACGTAAAATATGATGGATTAAACTACTGAAAAAGGCATTTTATGTTTTTTCTTTCGAGTGTGCACTAAATATTGTATGATTTATGAAATGTTCACTACATTATTTAAGAAAATCCATTTTCTCGAGATTTTGAAAGGGCCGCCACGACAGCTGCGTTCCTACATTCGCAGCGCAGCGTGCAACCGTGGTTCAACCAACCGTTAGCGCTCTACCGAATCCCATCACTTGTCCAAGAACGAAGAACGTTCTTGTTCATTCTGACTGCGGCTGGATGAAGGTGTTGCTGTGAGTGGGCGAGAAACCAACTTTGCGACGTAGTGCAATCGGAATGAAGAGCAGCCATCTTGGTGGATACACACACCGCAAGAGCTCTCAAGTTGGAAAATAATTACCCATCTTAGTGTTATATTATTTGATGAAAATATTATCCTACCGCTTGGTTCGCAGATGTTATATTATAAATGCAAGACCATTTAAAACCAGAACGTACGCACCGGACTTACCTGTTATAAATGCGACTTGTGTTAATGGGCTGCCGTTGTTAAGTATTTTTCTTCTTATTACGACCGTTAATGATTTATTATTTTCTCAGATGTGCCGGTGCCATTGGATACTCAAAACTGTGGCTAGGTTGCTTTGTGTATGCAACCAGAAGACGAATCATGGGAGCTTTTGGAAGGAGATAAGGCCTTTTTTTTCTCAGCAACCGAACGCAGCGACGCATGTAAGTTAACGTTTTTCCTGCAGCAAAATTAAACCCTTATTGTATGTACCGGCCTTTTCCTTTTGCCAAGGTCGACGAACTGTTGACGCGAAAGTGATTACAGTCGTGAGTAATGGTGCAAGCAATAATATTCGACCAAAATTTAACATTTCATAATCAAGGGTAAGTGCAACGCTTATTGAAATTACATAAGCTTACATATCCTGTACGGTAGTAGATTTCTTATCAACTACAAGTTGCGAAAGTGTATTAACCACTTGTAATTTGGTATGAAATGTAATTGGGGTCAAATGACATAAGTAATTTATTTAAAGTTAGTAATTTAAAGACTAAAATTAATATTGTTTATAATATACAAGAATTAATTAAGGTAAATATCTAACAAACAGTAAATTCATTTCAGTATAATGATATATTTTGAGTAAGTGAATTTGAAATTGGAGGTTTTACAGGTTAAGTGTTGATTGTTGTGTGTGTGTGTGTGACGGTTCTTGACACGCGCTCAAGTGAATTGTTTGTTAATATAATATATTGGCGTGTTATTGGGTAATATTGTCATCTCGTCGACCTCACACATTCGGATCCTTAAGGAAGGATGGTTATCGTATTATTGCTACATCGCTTCCTAGTATGCTTATTGGTGCTTCTCGTGTTTCAATTGCAAGGACGACTTGAAATAAAAGTTCTTACGCGACCGGCGATTTGGATCCCAGCGCAGGCGGTTGCACTACTGTAAATTTTTATACTCCGGATTGTATTTCTGAAGAAATTTCGGATGCGGGTGAGAAAAAAAGAAAGTTTTTCAGTTTTCTAGGATTGCAATTCCGTTGAGAAGAAGAGAGAAGAGTCTGCAAGGATTATGACGAGTAGTGATTCTCAGAAGAATATTGAGAAATATTACTAAATGCTTAGGTCAGATTTTGCTTGTAGTCAGGTATGTGCAAGTTTCTTGGTGTAGAATATATATGAGATGACAAAAGTCATAGGATACCTCAGAATACCGTGACGGAACTACTTTTGCCCGGCGAAGTACAGCATCTCGACGTGGTATGGACTCAAGCCGTTGAAAGTCCCATACAGAAATATTGAGCTATGCTGCCTCCCTAGCCCTCCATAATTATGAAAGTGTTACCGGTGCTGGATTTGGTGCTCGAACTGACCTCTCGATTGTGTCCATTATATCCGATAGGATTCATGTTGTATGATCTGGGTGGCCAAATAATTTGCTTTTATTGTCCAGAATGTTCTTCTAACCAATCGCGATGAACTGCGGCCCGGTGACATGGCGCATAGTCAGCCATAAAACTTCCATCGTTGTTTGGGTACATGAAGTTCATGAATGGCTGCGTAATGATTTCGGACTAGCTGAACATAACCATTTCCTGTCAATGATCGGTTCAGTTAGAAGGGAGGACCCAGTCTATTATATTTAAAAAGAGCCCCCACCATTTTGCACAGTGCCACCCTGAGTTTGCACAGTGGCTTGTTGACAACATGGGCTTCGTGGTGTGTGCGCCACTCTCGACTCTCGAACCATCAGCTCGTATCTGAAACTGAAATCGGGAATCATCTTTCCAGGCCACGGTTTTACAGTCATCATATGTTTTCTTAATAAAATCAGTTTTTCAAATAACGTCATGTACAATGTTTCGAAAATATGAGTAGTTTTCGCTCAATTCGCGAAATGTTGGAAATTTTAAAAATATTTTCTAAAAAAAAGGAGCTCCAATTTTTTTCTTTTAAATTTTTTCTTCTTTATATTTATTACATTTTTTCATGTTAGTAGATAAAAATATTGTCATGTAGGAACGATTATAAGTTACATATTTTCACATATCAATTTTCCTATTCACCACTGGCACAACAGCTCTTCACGAGCTAAGGCCTACAGCGATTCGGCCATGGGTTAAGGCGTAGATGTGGTTAGCACTAGCCATCCCTACGCTGTATTTCTGGTATTCTTTCTGAGAAGTGAGCTTTGTCGTCGTTACAGGGCAACAGATACTGGGAAATTGTAAGGAAAGGGCACAATTAGTGTTTGCCCCGAATGCGAATCGTACCCAGAATTGCGCCGTGGAAAGCAAGCACCCAAACCAACGAGCCACAAAAGGATACGCCTATTCATCAGACACGTTTTAAATTAATTTTTATATTTACCAAAAGTTCATGGTAGGCGGAGCATATCCTTTGGATATCTTGATCGTATACTCCAATTACTACCATTATTATTAAACATCTCGTAAAAGTTATAAACGATCATTTTTTATCAGATCACACGGTGTTTTTATTGCGCCCTGAGGGACGAATTAGGACATATGAATAGGACAAACAGGGCTCTTGCAAATAAAAGCTCAGGGAGAAAATTATTGCAGTTTAAGATCAACATGAACGACACCGACTTGGAGTTGACACTTCCACCAACATCCATCCACACAGGAGGTACAAATAAAAGTACTTCTCCTTACATCGCAATCACTAATGAAATTTCGAAAAATGAACCCTAAAAAACAAGCAGAAAGTCGTCTCTGTAGCTTCTTCCCGAATACCGCTGCGAATTGTACTGTTTTGTGTTTGAAGTGTAAATAAGGTTCGCATGGCCGCACAGAAGCAATAGTACCCATAAGGGGATGCCGCACGGGGATCAAATTAGAACACGGGCTTCACACGCAAGAAGAGGTTCAATTCTGCCTGGCGAATCAAAGAACGCTGCAAACATTCCTCTTTTCTTCGGCGCGTTTCCAGAACTTACAGGGGCTTGGATTTATGAGTAATTTCATCTTCCGACGCCTTCTTTGTGGCAGCTCAACGTGGCGCAATTTCTGTGACTCAATGACCGTTCTTCTCGCTAGTCTCAAAGACGAGTTCAACTCCGCAGGCCTTCCGAGCCGATGCACGCGCCGGCCCGCCT